>JAZHYW010013889.1:0-13061 GCA_037355805.1 Ixodes ricinus | reverse complement strand
AATAATAGCACTTTCCAGTTACGTATTGCTACGATTTGAGCTGCGAAGCTCCCTACGTGCTATAAGTGGATGTTTAAAATCATTACACCAGAAGTGGCGAAGCACGACACATTCTAAGAATAGTGAGCGGAAACTCGGCATTTGTACAACTTCAAATATGTCAGTATCTACGGGTAAAGCAAGCTGATATCCAACACTTTTCAATAAACCTTTCAAAATGCGGTCTACTTTATTTTGCCAGAGTTCTGCGCAATTACCAAACAAAGTAATACCGTATCTAAGTACACTATAAGCCAGCGCATGAGCGATAGATCGTCGGACAGCAAATGGCATGAATACACGGTTGTTGAAAAGGAAACAACTAACAGTTCGAAGTTTGCCACAGACGTGCGACAAATGTGTTGCCCAAGACATGTCAGAGTCAAAAAATACGCCTAAGTACTGAACGCTACTGACGAAATCCAAAGTGGGGCACTCACAGTCTTGACAATTAGACCTATGCAGAGCAACCGATGTATCAAGAGTCACACGCTTCAAGGGATTTCGGAAGCAGACAAGTTTTGTTTTACCGGCATTAACCGTGAATAAATTATCAGAAAACCAGTCCATTACTCGTTCTATGTCATGCTGCAATAACCGTACAGAGTGATGAAAATCAAGGTGACTAGAGACTAACACAGTGTCATCTGCGTACTGAAATATTTTGCAGGAATCAAGTCTTAGTGAGATATCATTAACATAGAGATTAAACAACAAAGGGGATAAAACCGAACCTTGTGGGACACCAGCTTTGAGCCTTAATTGAGTACTTTTGAAATTTCCTACTGACACAATTTGCGAGCGTTCAGAGAAGAAACTTTGGAGTATACTAAAAAAGGGACCGCGGAAGCCGTACTCGTAAAGTTTATGAAGTAAAACTTTGTGGCTGACCGTGTCGAACGCTTTAGCCACATCCAAAAAAATAGCAGAAGAACAGAGGTTACGATCAAATCCCCGATGTAATAGGTCTGAAAAATCTTCAAGCAAAGACTGCGTGCCCCTGCCAGCTACAAACCCATATTGGCTGCGTGACAGTATGTCAAAACTCTTAATATAACTGGACATTACAATGTAAAGATGTTTTTCTAGTATCTCCTCGATGCAGGGCACGATAGAAATAGGACGATAGCATTCTAGTTTATTTGGTGACCCTCCCTTGAAAATCGGTTTTACAAGTGCGGTTTTCAAGCTCGCGGGTATCAACCCAGTTATCAGAAATTCATTTATCATTGTAAGAAGAACATGCTGAATGTGCTCAAAAGTGCGGCATAGGTCGGTAACACGAATTCCATCAGCACCTGGCGCTTTGTTGCGCTTTAGTGAAAACATAATATGGCGCAGTGAAGCTAAATCAAGGTGAGGTAAAAACGCAGATGCCGACACCCTATGAACTTCTGGGAAGAATGTGAGCCCCTCATCTCTAGTAACACCTGACGAGGCAGCAAAAAGCTCATTGAAGTCGTTGACAACCGTCTGTAAGTTTGGACCGAAATGCTTTTGTAAGTGGTCATAAAGCGATTTTTTTGCAGCATGCCCTTTGAATGAGTTAATCAATTCCCACGTTACGCGTGGCTTTGATCTCGACTCAAAGAACCTTTTTGAAAGTAACGACGCTTAGATGATCGTATCATCGCGTTCGCTCTGTTCCTTGCGCTTTGATACTCTGCCCTCAAGTTTGGGTTGTTTGGAGCACGGCGGGAGCGTAGCCACGTGGCATCCTTATTTTTGACTGCTGCCATAATATCAGCCGTAATCCAAGGTTTATCCGACCGTTTCTTGAAATAAACAACCTTCCTCGAGTCACGATAAAACACCTGAAAAACCTTGACGAAATCCGTATAAATATTGGCGGGCTCAACAGAGTTCAAAAATCCATCCCAGTCAAAGGCAGACACGAAGGCATCAAATTTTGCTGTATCAGTAATGGAAACAAATGAACTTCCTGGTATGCTACTTCTATTCCCTGCCACCTGCTTATCTAATCGACAGCCGACAAAGTAGTGGTCGGCTAACTTGCGTGTGATGACAGCAGACTTTATTGTGGAATCGGGAGCCCGTATGTTTATATGGTCGATGCAGGACACCACCAGCTTCCCAGACAACAGCTCTTCTCTTGTTGGTAGAGTGATAACATTGTCAATTCCATGTTCAGACAAAAGATTTAAATAATCGCATACTATAGATTTGGTAGGCTTGAGGGTATCAATATTCAAGTCACCTATCAGGCAAAATTGTTCTTTCGAGCGAAACTGTTTAAGTACGTCTTCTAGCTCCGCCAGAAAAAGTGAAGCGTTTTCTGACGGAGGACGGATAATAATAATAATAATAATAATAATAATAATAATAATAATAATAATAATAATAATATTTTTGTGCATGTTTATACAGCCTGAACTTAGTCTGCCTCAACAGGCGACTTGTCTCTCAGCTATAGATGGGCAATTTAGCCAATATAAGACCGCACGCCTGTACGGTGCTCATCCAGATCGAAAAGAGGCAGGGGTGGGGTTTGAACCCAGAGTTCCTGGGTTTTGCAGCGCGAGCTTTCGCTCTACGTGCTTCGATCTGGTGTGCACTAGCCCACTCGGACACCGATCCCCTCAGTGCCCTGCTTCTCTTAACCTGCAACACAGTAAAGCCTGACCCCGGCACTTTTCTGTATCCGCTCCCTACCGATGATTTTCAATATACTGCGGTGTTGACAAAGCACCTCGACAGCAAGCCTTGAAAGGTACACCATCTACAACTACAAAAGCTGTCTCAGTAGTGCAAATAAAAAGTCATGATTTTATATACTATATATATATATATATATATATATATATATATATATTAAGTAAATAAGATGTATCTGATTTAAATCAGTTTTGCTTGATTTATATGAATTGTATTTCATTTAAATCAGACTAATGAAATTTAAATCACTGTAGCTGACAGACTGATTTATCAATCCGCCAGGTCCTTGAAAGACCACGCGTGAAAAGTATTACTGTAAGTTCTTTTACAACCTTCTATTGGTGTAAACCCTGTCATAACTAGAACAAAAGCAGCTCCAGCTTTTAGTCAGTGTAAAACGCCCTATTCGCTTCTTCGTTCGCGTTCCGATTTGCTTGCTCAAACGGAAAGGAAAGGTTGAAACTCGAACGCTCTGATCTGTTCAAAAAAGGACCACTTCTTGACTTGCGTTCAGCTTATAAATCGTTATTGCCTGATAATCATTTGCAGTTAAATTAAAACAAGTGCGCATAGAAAGCAACATAATATTATACTCCACAGGATAATTGTTAAAAAAGGAATTTTCTACGAATATTTTTACGATAAATTATTGATTTAAATCATCATAGCGAAACCAGAGTGATTTATATCACGTTTTAGATTATAATTTGAAACACGACTTAAATCGTTTTCTTTTTTTAATTATTCTACACTCTGTTACGCACCTTCTTCTTCCTTGGACACGGGTTTCTCTTCCTTTTCGGGGACGTTCTTGAATCCGACACCTGATTTGCGGTGACTCTTCAGCCTGCGGCAAATATCGGGTTTCTCAATAAACTGCACAAGAGGCACGTGCTGTGTACATGTCTGGTAAACCCGAAGGGTCGGATTGTTAGAGTCGTTTTAGCTTCGTACTTTGGAATATCCTTTTAACAGCGGAGCTGTTACGGGCTAATTTCCCCAGTTTCGTGTCCGGTAACAAAGAAATGTCGACACAAAGCTACACAAAACTCTGGACAGCTACCGCCATCTATGAGCGACGGCGGCAACCAGACAACCAGTCTGGTTGCCGCCATCGCTCATAGATGGCAGCAACCTCTCCAGCTATCAGGTAATGAATAGTTGGGCGAGCTGGTGGGAATTCATCGTAGGAAACAGCGCGCAAAACAGACGATGGAAGAAAAAGAAACACACGGGACGAGCGTACAACTTCGCTGGTCTTCCTTCTTCACCAGAGTGGAAAGGCTGAAAGTTTTCTTTAAGGGGATACTACAACGAAATTTCGGCGCTTATTTCTTGGTCTATTCGTGTTCAATGGAGCATTATCACATCAGACACACCAATCTCTTGTTGAAAAAGACACGAAAAGGAATTTTAAAACGAATTAAACGATTAGCAAAGAGCACCTGGTGGATGTCGCTAACGCCTCGTTTGTAATGCCCGTCTAGGAACCTTGACAGGTAGTGACGGTAACTGTCTCGCCTCCGGCCACGACGAGAGAAGAGCTGAAGGAGGAACTCCTCTCTCCCCGAGACTCTCTTTGTGTGTCCCAGAAGTCGCTATTGTCCCTCTACAAGATTATAGAAGATTAACCCGTCACTCAAAATTCGTACAAAGACAGCTTTGGGGTTACTTGCGGTGGCCCGATCGCTGGTGTGCTTCGGCTGCTTTCAGCGGATGCTACGAGCCATCGGGGCCTATCCAAGGCCGTGTGAATGTCACGTGACCTTGGAGAGGGGGCACAGCGACGCGCGGAAAGCGTATCACGGGCTACGTCCACAGAGCGGGATTGGCTGGGATAGCTCGCAGCGTCCGCTGCGTCCGGACGTAAGGTCCCGAGACAAACTACGTCACGATTGCGGCGGATGTGACGTGCTCTCCGCTGGCTGCTCTCCGAGCGTTTGCCAGAGTGGGCCGTTTATAACGAAAAATACAGCCATCAGGCTCAAAATACAAACGTGCGATTGTCATTTACGGATATTGTGGATCATATTCAGCCTATTTGTGAACACGACGGGTATATTTCAAATTTCGTTGAAATATCCTTTAAGTGATATGTCAAATATGCTCATGAACCTATACTTGACTGGTTGTTACTCTAACCTATTTCGCAGCGTCCTACTGAAATCATCCTTCCGTCCAAGGTTCAAATAGGCGGTATTCACCGTCAGTATTTGAGCTTGTTGCTCGACGCATGCTCAGAGAGGACTTCCATGCGCGTGTTGAAGACACGTTCTGGGGCGGGAATGTCAGCCCCTCTGTTAGTGCGTATGGACACAGCTACGGACGGTGTCAGCCAGAAACACCTGTTGACCTCATTCGGAAGTAAACCACGCATATGCCACAGGCTTAACGAACTTCCACTGTGTCACCGTCACATTTAACACGCATGTTTTCGGGGTGACAGCTGTTTCACCATCGCCCTGAATGTTCAGGCCTTCTATCCAATCACCATAAAGCTTTTCAAAGGAATTGGTAGAGCGACCAGCATAGCTGGTTGTTCATGAGGAAGGTAGTCAGCACGCTTTCATCATCGAGTATTTTTGGCGAAGGGGAATTCATTGGTGCGACAATAATCAAGTAGACGATATCCCATCAACAGCCACGCATCTCTGATCTGCTGCGACGATTCTCAGGCCAGCCACCAAATGTCCTATACACATCCACAGGGCATCCCAGGAACGTCAGGACATCCTGAGGATATCGGGAGGACCATGTGTGCTGCCAGGAGTCGCACTTTCGGCACAGTCATATGCCCATTATGCCGGCGACATCTCTAACGTGGGTAACAATTTGTCTTCGCGCTCGGGCGTTTCATCCCCTGACGCTCGAGGATCGAGGTGCATGGTTATATCTGTATGCGGCTTTTGTGAGCCCGTATCCACCCGATTACGTTCGGTTTCTTCTACGGAAACTGCAAGAAGCAAGATGTAGAACAACAGCGGTGTTACCTGGAAGCCATATAAGGCGGGATCACTGCAAGTCCGCTGTCCTGGACGACAAAGAAAGGTCTTATATATGGTTCCCTCAGCTGCAGGTCCCCGGACAAGCCGGCAGTGGCATGGTCTCGGCTAGAGACCCCGGTCGTCGCCCCCGGCGTTGGTCATCCGGATCGGTGGGCCGCAGGAACGGGAATGCCGATCACGCGCGAAGCTCCGCGCATACTTTGTCGTCGTCATCACTCTGTTCGCCGCCGCCATACGCGTGTGGCACCGAAGGTCGCTACGATCCGGGAATCGGACGTTCCATTCAACTCCAGGTGTGCTGCGTGTGGCCGTCGCCGCTCAGCCTGGAGCGTAGATCGTTTTGCCCTGTCGCGGACCGGGACTTCCTGAACTGGATGCGGTGACAGGAAGCAAGCCTCAGCAGACGATATCTTTTTGCTCTGTCGTGGACCCGTCTCGACTTCTCTGGAGGGCGGCAGAGTGCCTAGCCAGACGTTTCAGAACTAGCCAGTTACTTTAGTCAAAAAAGTTATGAGTAATTTTTGCTGAAACTTTCAATCGGAAAATGGCACCCGTTCACGGTAGTTTGCGCCATTCGCTTCCATGTATTTGTGGACTTTATCTGCCGGCTAATGTTGCCACTAAAATTTCAACGAAAAAATATCGCTTATAGCCTTAGGAACATGATAGCGGTTCCTTCTGAAACACTGGCGTCTAGGGGACCGCTGCTACCGCATACATTTGGGCGGAAATCCGTTCGATAATGCCATTTATTTTTAGAAAAAAAAAACAACAAAGACGATGTATAAATTTATTCAGGGACGCATACGTGGAGGTACGCGACTGAGCCACTAAATAAGCTACGCTTCAGAGTAACGACACTTAGCCATATTGTGGCTTAAAATCATGGTTGCCAGTTATCTGAAGCTTTATCCGAAATCACTGGAAACGCTTTTCACGTCCTCCACAAAAGTTTAAACAGTCCGCGACAGAGAAAAGCGATATTACATGAGCTTCCTAACACCGAATCGAATGCTGAGGAAGTCGCACTTTTTGAATCATGACGATCTGCAGTTGCGTCTGCTCTGCACAAGCCCCAATGTGGCGGCGCTCACGAGCAATGTCGGGGAACGGAGCGCCGATACTCTAGGCACGGCTCATTTAGTGGCTCTATGCGCAACTGATCAAGCACTTTAAATATTAAAATTTGGTTTTGGATGCTTTCACACAAATTTAGCACAAAAAAAAATGGCTGCTGGGTGATGCGTTTATTCTTACAGAAAATATCAAAGACAAACTCTTCACTTTAAACTTACAACTCTTTGGGGATTATAGACCCCCCTGGGGGGGGGGTGTAGACCCCCCCTGGTTTTCCGAAGGCACCCCCCTTAATTCACAACAAACTCTATATTCGCAATGCCCCCCCCCCCCCATTAACTCCCCCCCCCCCAAAAAAAAAAAATTTAGACACCCTTCCTGTTTTTAATTACCTGGGAAACCCCCTGCAACTGTAAAACAACTAATTTCTCTCTTTGTGTGTGTGCGCCTTGTTGCGAAAAACAACAAAAAACTTACTTTGGACGTTTGTGGACCACACTTAATATTTAGAAGAAAAAAAAAAAGAAAAAGAAAGGAAGTGTAGAAACAAATGTTGACCTTGCTCTCGTTCCTTCTTTTTCTCCTCAGGAGGAAGGGTAGTGAGAGCGTACTCGGGAGGTGTGCCCCACCTCCGCCTCTTCCTCCTTTTCGTCCCCTTGGCATTTGGGCTCACTCCCTCCTCTCCGCCTTCCCATTCCTCCTCCTCCCCTTCCCCTTTCCCTGCTGTCCCTCGTCCTCCCCCCCTCCCCGTGCGTTGTTGCATCATATGGGAAATGTCCCATAATGCACCGCACTTGGGACCCGCTGGGACGTCACGACGGTCCCCGCGCGGTGCACTATGGGACACATTTCCCGTGATGCCACCCGCGCGGTTAAACCGACGCCGGCGGCGACGCTGGCACACTCGAAGAAGCCGGAAACGGGCGCCTAAGAGCTGCGCTCTAAAAAAATGTTGACCTTGCTCTCGTTCCCCGTTTTCCCCAATGAAACGCTCCAATGACCCACAGGAACTTCTTTTCACTGTTAGTCTTAACCAGGGGTCTCAAAACCAGGCACGCTGCTGGCCAGATTCGGCCGGCGGACGCGGGGGCTTTGTGGCCGTCCCGTGGATGGCCGCGGTCTTTCCAGTGGCGCAGGGCTCAAAGCGTGCTACAAAAACAAAAATAAACCATGTAAAAAAAAAAAAAAAAGTGGTTGCGACGCGTTTTAAAGGCGCGAAACTACGGTTGATGGAACGCCATTTCATCGAAACACGTTTTAATAGAACAGGCGTGTTTTATGGAAACTCGGTTTAGAGCAAAACGCCGTGGTTTACCCCAAGCTTTGGGGCCCTCTTCTCTCTCTCCCCCGTAAACCAGGCGAAACGCAAAAAAAAAAAAACGTTTTGAGTCACCCAGTTTTTGAGTTACGTTTCTTTACGTATATATATCTATTTAAAAAAAACAAAAAACGCATTCGCTAAAGGAGACTTGTCGCCGTTTTCTCTAAACTTGGTTTCTCTATAAAGGAATTCTATAAACGCGTGGTTCTCTAAACCGGCGTTCGCTGAAATTAGCTTCGGTAAAATGGATGCCTCGATCCGCACATCAAATGCGGGTTCTCTCACCATGCATTCCTTAGTAGTAGTTCCCTACTTTATGTACGTGTAACTATGATCAAATTCCTTTGCGTTCTCAAATATACCGTCAGCGTGCTTAGTGGCACGAGTCATAACTCTTGCATATTGCATATTGTCGTCATCAGATTTACCATTCTCCTTAGTTTTCTGCCCCGTGTGACTATGCCAAAGTTCCTACGCGCTTTGATTTATCCCTGGTGAGTTTTCTGGGTCACAATTATTTTGTAATACTCATAATTAGCAACATATAGCATTTATTTACCTTACATTTATGTTTTGAATTATTGCCCTCGTTGCAAGTTTTTGTGTTTAAATGCTTATTTAGGCTTATTTATTTAGTATTTCCTCATTTACATTGGTCTACAAACGGACGACCTGTCCCGTTTAAAACTATTTCAGGCTGCCCGCCACACATGCGTTTGAGACTTGATCATCGGAGCTGGTAAACGCATAAGACCCAGACATAAATTGGTTTCTTGTAATTAAATGTCTAAAAGGAGGGAAGGGAGGTATCCCCCACGTTCTTTCCCTCTATACTGTGCCTGCGAAAACGGCAACAATACGATTTAAAATGCCAGCCACATCAAAACGTATTCTTTTTTCTTTTTTTTTTAGGATTCTGGAATGTCATAGAAATGTGTCTATGACTTTGTCTGGACACAAAAGTAAGGAATGAGTCGATTTCATAATCGTGGAATCATTTCCTCCGAATAACTTGTTCCATTCGAGATAAGGAGTGTTGATAGGAAAGGCTATATCCTCGCCCACCCTCAAGCTGCTTTATATAATAGGGACTTTTAGTAAATTCTTCCCGTAGCCTATGCCTAAACGCCCTTACGATGGTCGTACGTGATCTTTGTTGACACGTGGCTGCGCCCCGATTACGTGCAAAAAAGGCGTTCCGAGCCTCGTGCAAAGAAACACACCTCAAACAGTGTACGTAGACTGCATTTTGTAAGACGTATTAGCAGTTTTCTCATCAACGGGCTATCTTAGCCAATGCAACGCTCTACCTGTGCCACGTGACCAAGCTTGGCGCATCGCTCCGCCCACCCTTGGGCTCCGTTCAAGCGGAATGTCACGTGACACGCTCTGAGCTGCGGATCGGCTCCGATGGCTCGTCGGTTCGCTGCCGTGCAAACTGCCGTCAGCGCTCACTCGAGCGCGAGGAAACGGACGCGCCAAAACATCCGGCCGCCGCCTTGCAATAAATCAACGTTCAAGGGCAAGGAGAACGCCGTCGATCTGGGAATATGAAGCACACTGGGCGGCACTGTTAGCGCGAAAATTACATCGGAGCTTTTTTCGCATTTTACTTCGAAAGGGTACTGACTGACGGACATCAAAGTTTACCACGGTACTAGTTTTGATGACAGGCCTTCAATATCGAGAGAAAAATAAAAGAGAAAACCAGCGATGACTCGTTCGCGCTAACAGCGTCAAAGCGAAAACAAAACAAAAAAACGCTTGCATGAGTAAAGAGGGAACTTATCACACCAGCATTCAAGAAACTGGAGAGCAGGTCCGCTTCAAACTTTATTATCTCTTTCTCTCTCTCGCTCCCGTTCGATGCGGTCCCTCGTGAGATGAAACGGAGCATGGCGTGATATCGTTAGTGGGCGAAAATGGTGCATGACGTCATATCCTTTGAAGAGGAGAGGCGTAGCAAGGCTGCGTCGAGAAGGATAACGAGGGTGACTTCGAACTGCTCTCCTGTCGTAATCAGAGCTTCGTTTGGACGGAGCGGAAAAGTTCGAACGCGCCTGCAACGAGAGATGGAGAACGAGAAGGAAAATGGTGTTGGGTTTGAGCGGGGGAAGCGTTGGGTGTAGGGTCCAACGCGTCTGCTGTACTCTGCTCTCTATCGGCGTCGGCTTCATCCCGTCTGCGTGCGAGACTGGCGACAAGACGCGGGGAACGACGGCCAGCCAACCGCCGGCCAGACGCCACAGCTCTAAACGTAAGTTCCTATTGCATTCATTTTTTTTTTTTTTTTTTTGGGGGGGGGAGGTTGTATTGCGTATAAACTTGTAACGACCTATATCTCCAGTCATTTTCAACATCTTACGTGGTGTCTAAAAAGAAAGCAGACGATCCCAAAATGCAGACGAATGGAATGAACTTTACTACGAAACCGCCGAAAAACAGAAAATCTTTGGCGGCTTCGTAACATTTATCTCATTCGATCAGTGGGGTTCATTGATATGCATATTTTGAGAATTATATATTTTGTGTGTGCATCAGGCACGATAGCCAGGATTTTGTTTCAGAGGGGGGGGATGAGGGAGGGGACAGGAGGCCCATGACAAAATGCTGATGATGATGATGAACGTTATGTTCGAAAGGATGGCGCCATGTCTAACATAGGTGGAAAGCATTGGGAGGGGGGGGAGGTGAGAGCCTGCCCCTGCCCCCCCCCCTGGCTATTTGCCTGGTGTGCATACTGAAGAATCAACATATATGCATGCGAAAGGAAACGCCGACAAATCATTGATAGCTGGCAAAAAGTAGAAAGAAAAATGTAGAGCCCATCCACTTCACGTGAAGATAAAGGACCAGCGAAGCTGTTATCTTTACGACAACTACACGACATCTCTACGATTTACATATGATTGCAATGAAGACACGTACGCGACTTCGTTGTTTAATTGTCTCTATTTAATTCTTAGTGACTAAAGTGATCATTGCCTTATGGTCACCTTATGGCCAAGTTCTAAACCCAATTTTTCGAGGCACACCTCCAGGACAGTTTTCTTTTTTCCGATTGAGCCTAGCATCGCGGAAGCGAAAGAAAGGAAGGTTAGATCGGCGCGTTCTGCCCTCAGCCTCGTCACAGGCGCACTCTTAGCTGAGATGAGCGGTAGATGATAACAAGGGATCAGGACCTCACTATCTAATAATGCACAAGGAAGGCTGACTCACGCGGGTTGCCTCCTCTTTTTATTTATATTTGCCATGGCCAATCTGAACGAAGAAGCGCCGTTTAAACGGGAGTTTCTTTTTTTTTAACTCTTCATGGACGCATTTTTTTTTCAGTTAAATATTTTGTTAACACTCTTGGACGCATTTTTGTTTTTTCAGGCCCTAGCACACTAACAGCTTCGCTGTACAAAAAGAAAAAAAAGCAACACGCATTTGATTTAAATAAGATCTCTTCTCGATGTTTTTTTTTTTTCATTAGACGATTTGTTTTTTCCATTTTATTGTTGGAGCCGCGCCCACGCTCGAAAGTGCGATACCGAAAAGCGCCATGTTTATATAATATTAGGATCGGATAGTCTGGCGTTCCCGTGGAATGCAGACGCCTCCAAGAGCAGACGCCCTAGACGCAACGCGCTAGACGCAAACGCACTGTTCCCGTGCGCTTGAACCGAGGCCCGAGAGACACTCTTCTGCGGTTCAAGGTCAGACAGCTCGAACGTGCAAAAAGGGCTCGGATCGCTCGCCAACCGTCTCGACGTTCGCTCGGTCGTCCTCCGCGAATGCAAGCTCGATCTCAACAAGCACCAAAACTGTGTCGTCTCGGCGCTTGTCTTCGTGGGTTTGCTGTCGCCTGCTAAACCAATCTCGCACAGAAAACAGAAATATAAAAAAAAGAGTTTTAGTAGATCGTGTTTTTGAGGCCACGCTATTTGTAGCGGGAGCTCGCGCTGCCACTTCGATGGATGCTCTCTGCAGCCGCGCCATATCACGATGTTACTGTGGGCGAACTTGGCCTCTGCTTTCGTGCAGGGTCTTCGTACCCCTCTGCTCTTCGGCGAGGCGGCCAGGCGAGGCTCCCGCGGGGCTGTAGCTAGTTGGGATGTTTATTCCAGCGGTTTATGCTGCCGCGCAAGTCAACACAGCCGGTGATCTCGGGTTGGTGTCGACGAGGCGGCGAGGCTCCCCAGATGTTTATTCCAACGGTTTATTCTGCCAAGCAGCCAACACAGACGGTTCTCTCGGATGGTGTCGCAGCAGAGACTCCTCGGGTGAGGAGTCCGAGTTATGTGCAGACGCAGCCGATGAGCTGATTGGGCCAGTCAGAGAGCGTATGGAAAGCACACCATCTGACGGCGTTCGTCTGTACGTGTTCTATCTCATCGCTGAACTAATCACAAACAGAAAAGGCCTATACTTTTCGCCTGACGATGTGCCGCGATGGACGCTACGAGCTACACGAGCCAACCCATAATTCGTAGCTTTGTCTCGTGACTTCGCGCTTCCCGCGTCGCTCCGCCCAATCGGAAGGACACGTGACACCCTCCGAGCTACGCATTGGCTCCGGTGGCTCGCGCTCCATCGTAAGCTGAAACAAAGTATAGTGACTTGCGCTTTTGACACTCCTCCATTGGTCCCATTACCTCGTAACGTCCCAATTCTGACCGTCTGACGTCATCCCAGTGAGATCGAGCGCAGACACAGATTTGACCATTCAGCGCTTATCACCCAGGCAAAAAATGCTGAGTCAGTGGGTTGTGGACGCATGTGCAGCGGCGTCTCATATTTCGTGGAAGAGAGCTACTGCGCACGCTCAGAACGAATTCCACAGCCCAGTAGACAAAGATGGCAGCGCCCAGAAGGCGATTATTGAATCATGGCAGATCGCCACAAGAAGCGGCCGCCGAAATGGAAAAGGTGGAGCGGCAGACAACGGATGGAGAGGA
>JAZHYW010013887.1:0-24232 GCA_037355805.1 Ixodes ricinus | reverse complement strand
CTGCTTCCCGAGTTTGTGAATACCTACTGCTCATCGGCCTCGTCTGCCGTATGTCGAGATATAAAAACTATTCAGGCCGGATAGTTCTTCACCGATTCGAAATGATAGCGGCGATGTCGTTTCTCTATTAAACATATAAGTATTTTAATGGAATGCCAAAATCAGTGCAATGATGAAAAGAAAAAAAAAGCATTTCACTCTTTGCGGCGGACGCCTCACATTCCTGAGCTTCCGTTCATGTGCACTATTTCAGACTAAAGAATACACTGGAGAACAGCAGAACATGTCTTGAATTTTGAACTCACTAGTATTTTTAGAGAAAGCGTGTTTCATAAGAGGTGGGAGTTGCACGGCTGTAGTCTTCGCCACCTGAGTGTCAGGCTCCGCGGACATTACATCAGGTAATAACCGTCACGGTAAGTCGACTTACCAAAGAAATTGTTGAATAAATTTTAAGGAATGATTTCATGGCGCATGATGCTATTGCAGTATTGACGCAAACTACTCTCAGAGGCTTGACCAGTTAACAGAATTTGCGAAAACGTAATAGGTTCTTAGATACTCATCGATCAGTTTTCGCGTGTTTACTCCCGATTCAAATATTGCATGCCAAAAAAGTGCCCCAAGCCCGGCCTCCAATAACGCTTAGAAGAGTGACGTGGGCGTTTTCGTGGCACTATCTCGGTAGCGCGTCCTTGGGAATGCGCCAACGAACTTCAAATATTCTAGTTCTATCAAACTACATTTAATTTCAATAAGGAAGCGATATCACGGCTATCATTTTGCATCGGTAAAAAGCTATATGTTCTGAATATTTTTTTAATATATATATCTGGACATACGACAGACGAAGCCGACGCGGAGTATGCATCCCCAAACTCGGGAGGCAGACGATGCATGCGTGCGTTCATCGGCAATTACCTGAAGAGAAGTAGAACAAAATTAAAACGCCAGTATACTATTCCGTAACGTAAAGAGGATACGAATGCATGGAAGTCAGGATAACGTCCAGATCAAGTGAATCAAATTTGTTTTCAGGAGAGCGTTGTAGACGTTGCGGCGGCGTCCCACACCGTTGACTCCTCGCTGGCCAACGCCGGCGTGCGTCGCCTACGAGGCGGACCCCTAGAGGTATTCTCCGAGAGGCTCATCTTTAAAAACTATATAGGGTGACCAAAGTCGCCATGCTCGATCTAAAATGGACCGTAAAAATCGACGCCTGCACGTATCAATCTAAACTTTTTAATGCGAATATTAATGCGAATAGCATTCTTTGGATACTTCACGCACTTTTCGTCTATGTATCTTTCTATCTATCTGGCTATCTAACCTCTTACGCCGCGGGTCGATAAATAAATAAAAAAGACCGGCGCCGGCTGGGATTCGAACCGTTGACCCTTTGATCAGCAGGCAGACGCGCTAACCACAGAGCTATGAAGGCAGTCATTCAACGCACTCTAAACGGTTGTTTATATCTTTACCATAGGACGCGCTTACAGCGCCGTCACAGCTACCGGTGCGCGCGTTCCATGCACGACGGCTCATTCCGCGCTCGTGAGGCTGAGCACGGCCGCTAGCTCACCCTCTCCCGCGCTCGGGAGAGGTGATGTAGCGGCCGTGCTCAGCCTCACGAGAGCGGAATGAGCCCTCGTGCATGGAACGCGCGCGCACTGGTAGCTGTGACAGCGCTGTAAAGCGCGTGCTATGGTAAAGATATAAACAACCGTTTAGAGTACCGTTGGTTGAGACTAGCTGAGACGCCAGAAAGTCTGGTCGGTACCATTTTGAGTGTTTGTGCGTATGGCGCGTGCTTTGCTCGCCTTCCTAAGTGACACAAACGCACGTGCTGGGCTGCGGAGATCGTGCGCAGGGCTGTGAAAGTCAACAAATTTAGAATCGCCTCAAGAGTGGGCTGGCGTATCTAGAGTGTGCCGGCCACCTGACGAACGCGCATAACTCCGCACCGTTTGATGCTATTCGCATTAACGTAGATAATCATTCCCATAGGATGGGTTCTGCTGATTTTGTAAAAGCTGTATTCCACTGGTCGATTTTTTCATGTAAAATTACAAAGCGTAGCTCTCTTTCTGTAAAAGATTGGGTCAAGAAAATTGCCTGGGTGAACGGCGGGCGGGGACGCAGGCGACCAAGTCGAGTAGCAGGGTGCGTTTGCCGAGCGTATTGATAGATGGCGTCGGGACCAGCCTCCAAATGTGTAGCCGACCAGCGAAAGAAAGCAAACGACAGGCAGACGAATTCCGTTGGCAAAAAAGCGCCGTCGTTATCCAAACGCGTTTTATTTTATTTTTGTTACTTGAAGTTGTGCTATCATTGTCTGCATTTATTTTTAAGCCAAAGGTAGATTACAAAAAGATTATGTTCGTATTAAGACACCACGGTCGACGCGGGCACTTTTGATATTTCTTTAAAAGCAAGCCGGAAGAAGGAGGTAGCGCAATTTATCAATACGATCGCCAAACACACCCTGCAACTCGACTTGATCGTCTGCGTCGCCGCCCACCGTTGACCCAGGAAAGTTTCTTGGCCTTATTGTTTACAGAAAGAGAGTTACGCATTGTAATTTTACAAGAAAAAACCGACCTGTGAAATACACTTTTGACGAAAAGTTTAGTTTGCTACGTGCATTCGTCGATTTTTATGGTAGATTTTAGATCCAGACTGGTGACTTGGGTCACCCTATATTATATCAGCAACAACAAAAGGTAATTTTCTAATGTTTTGATATGTTGAACAAATGAGGCGGATTTAACTTTTGGCTATTTCGAAAGTTAGGGGCACCGCTGGCCAGATTGCTTTTCATGGCTCTCACTATGGCATTTTTTGCATAAACTAGAGATTTTTACATTTTATTACAACACAATCAAACGAGCATTTAGAAATTTATTACAGGTAATTAAATTACTGGTATTAAGAGAACAAAGGAAAAAAAGTATTAAACCTAACTCCCAAATTGAAGGTAACAAAAAAAAAGATATCTCATGAAGTCTTTTCTTTTTGGAGCTCCTATTTCGACTCCATGGGGCGTCTTTCAATGTTTGTATTTCAGTGTATGATAAAGCATGTTATTAAGTAACGGGCGCCCACAAAAGAATTATGTTATTCTCATGCGTTTTTTCTTAACTACATTAGTTTTATTCAAGTTCCAGAAATTTAAAACATGATTTCAGCAAACACAAAAAATATTTCTTCACAAAAAAAGTAATTTTTTAGGACTTCAGTTAAGAGGCTTCTTTCTACAAATTTCTTCAAAACCTAGCCCTGACATGGCAAAATTGCTGTGTTTCCTTTAACAAAGAATGACTCTACAGCTTCCCGCTTGAGCTGAATGCCCTTGCACCTTTTGCATGGCAGCGTGTTCGTGGCCTGCTGTGAAGACCTTTTTGAAGTGTCTCAGTCCCACGCAGTGTAGGCGGTAACGCGATACAAGTAACGGCGTTACGGGCAACGCGTTATTTTTTCAGAAACATAGTAACGTACTCGTTACTCTTCTAGAAGACTAACGGGTAATGTACTTACGTTACTTATTTCACGTAACGGGTAGCGTAGTTACGCTATACTCGTTACATCTTCTTGCCAAGACCTGAAACAAGTAGGCTTACATTTTTTTTTCGTTTTTCGAGACTTCGTTTTACCTGAAATCCAGATGCAGCCGACGCTACGAGCTGATGGGAACAGTCACACAGCAGCAAAGGGCATGATCATGATGTTCGTCGTGTTCATGCACGTGGTCTATCATCGTGAAACCCATCATAAACCAAAAAGGCCCAGTGACACAGCGCTTTTTCCGCTGCTTGATTGGCCCCGTTTGCTCGTAGCGACGGCTGCGCCTGGACTTAGGCTGAAACGAAGTATAGACCTTTTCACCCTCCGTCGCATGGGCGCTGCCATCTTGGGATCTAGTGACGTGGCCGCCATAAGGTGGCTTCAATTGGTCACTTCTCTCTCCTCTCAGCAGGCTTGTCGATGGCGCTGAGTTCGTTTTTCTCGTCGCGTTAAACCACGATATTTTGTCTTGCTTTCTGGCGTGTCGTTTGTTACTCATTTTTGATACCTAACTGCATGCCATCATTGTGTGCTGAACTTCTGCACTTTTATATTGTAAGAGGTTATGACTATTTGCAGCGTCGGCGTACCGGGTATGTGCCAGGAAAGGAATCAGTCTTAGCACTGACGCACCTTGAGTATGTAGATGTCTCTAAGAAAGACGGGGTTGAGAAGCCACATAATTATGACAGCGAGAATTTGCTTAAGTGATAGTTGCTAAGTGTTAGTGGCGCAATAAGAAGCTCAATGAATATTTATGATAACGCGTTTATGATCTTAAAGAAGAAGACAAATATACTGGACGCAAGTGGTCAGTATGTATGCTACTTAAAAGGATCGTGCTCTACTTTCATAATACATACAAAACATTTGCTTTTAAATATATGTGGGAATCATATTTGTGATAAAAACATATTCGCTTGATCTGCTTTCTTTTAATTTAAAAAAGATATTGCCGCGCGCCTAACTGGCCAAGTAGGTAGCGCGCGCGTGGCTTAACGATTATTGTGCCTGCCTCCCACGCGAAAAGCCGGGGTTCGATTCTTGGGAACGACGCATCTCTTGTTAATTCCTGCAATTTATTGTTCTGGTAAATTCGAGAATCGTGTTGATTATTCGAGGTCCGATTGTTCTACGCGTCGAAACTTCTAAGCCGATTATTCCAGAAGCCGACCCATGTACATAAGAGGCTCCGGGTGGAGAGCCGGAGTCAGTTCCGTCTCAGCGCTCGATTTTGTAGTCTCGCCGACTTCGACGCCCACGACGGTCTGTTGTTATTTTCTACCTCTTTGTTTTGGGCACAAGTTCGCCCCATTACACGTTTAGTTTCCTCAGTTATTCCTTGTTTCATTAACTTTTCATTCGTGACATTTTGGTGGAGGTGCGGGGTACCGCATGTCTGTGCAGCGCTCCCTTCCGAGGTCCCGCAGTGCAAGTCCGAACCCAAGCCCCCGAGGACCAAACGAAGACCAGACCGAGATCCGATCAAGTCGCCGCAACCTTGGCCTACCCCCGGAATCAGGACCCTTACCACCCAAGACCATGCAAACAAGGAGGACGACGATAGACAACCGGTCGCAGACCCCAGCCGTTTCTCCCGTTGTATACCTGCCCATCGCACCCCGGGCTCCGACGTCCTTCCACGGGTACGTCCACGAGGACATCAAGGACTGGCTACAGCACTATGAATGTGTGTCCCACCATTATGGTTGGGCAGCTGAGCGGTGCTCGCAGAATATCTACTTCGCGCTGGAAGGGACTGCGAGGTACTGGCTGGGAAACAACGATGCTTCTTTAACTTCGTGGGAGGTGTGTAAGTAAGAATTAAAGAAGACGTTCATCAGCCAACCCCGACGGGAGAGGGCCGAAGACATTCTTCGAACAAGAAACTAAGACCCAAATGAGAGCATCACCAGCTTCGTTGAGGATGTTCTTCGCCTGAGCGCACGCGCCGACCCTCAGGCTACAAAGGAGAAGAAGCTGCGCAACCTGATGAGGAGTGTAAAAAACGAAATTTTCGGCGGTCTTATCCGCAATCCGATGACAACTGTCGACGAGTTTGCCACGAAGACGACACATTTGGAACGGGCCCTACAAGCGCGCGCCAGACACTACCAGCGACACCATGGCGTAACTAGTCTGGTGACATCCGTATCTGTCTTTGGTTCCAACCTCCCCGGCATCCGGGACATCATCCGTGAGGTCGTCCAGGAGGAGCTGAAAGACCTTCTGCCCACTGCCGCACGCCCAGCCTCGCTATCCATCGCTGAGGTCGTGCGGGAAGAAGTCCAGAAAGACATCCAATCAGAGGCTCCCATCAGCGTGGCAGCCCCCGAAGAACCGACGCTAGCCTATGCCGCAATGGTTCGACGGGCAACACCAGCCCCGCGTCCGTACATGGCGCCTCCCCAACGTGAATCACCAGCATAGCAGTATTCCCTACACCAAGAAGATCGGGCGCACGTCCGCCCAGAACATGCTGTGCTAAGAAAGACCGACCTGTGGAGGACGGCCGATAGACGCCCGTTATGCTACCACTGCGGGGAAGCTGACCATATCTACCGACAACTGGGGCTGCGGGGTTCCACCCTAAGGACTCACGCCCGAGGTACGGCGAACGCCCTCGCCCCTTCGAGGAGTACCTCCTACGCTCGCCCTCCTCAGCGCCTTCTCTCAGCCGTGAATCCCGCTCCCCATCTCCATGACGTTCAGCGTCCCCAGCGCAAGGACCCCGCCGAGACAGCCTGTCTCCCCTGCGTCGCCGGGAAAACTAAGTGCGGCAATGCCTGGAGGTGACGTTGCCGAAGAAGACCGCAGCAAAAAGCCTCCAAGAACGCCGGAGCGCTCCCTCTCACCCGACGCCACGCATCGCAACGACGCCCCTGCAATGGTACCCAACAACCTGAACGTTGTTATCGACGGCCACGACGCATCGGCTCTCGTGGACACCGGAGCAGACTACTCAGTCTTGAGTGGGAGGCTCTCTCGCTGCCTTCGAAAAGTGACGACGCCGTGGGATGGGCCGCAGATACGAACCGCTGGTGGACACCTCATCACGCCTGTGGGAAGGTGCACTGCTCGCGTCGAAATGCACGGCGATACATGCCCTGCGAAGTTCGTCGTTATGCAAGACTGTGCGAGGGACGTTATCCTCGGAATGGACATTCTCTGCGAGTATGGTGCTGTCATCGACCTCGGGGCAAACCAGTTGACGCAGCGAAAGCCTGTTCTGCCGCTGGTGGAGACCAACACGACGTCAACCGCGATCCGAGTTATCGCCGACCATTTGAACCTACCGCCGCGGTCGAGTGTTTTCGTCACCGTCATCAACGACGCAGCCATGCACGGTAAAGTTCTTGTGGAAGGCAGCGTCCAACTGCTCCTTAAAAAGAAATTGGCGTTGCACGAGGCGTAGCGGATCTCCAAGAAGGACGTACAACTGTTCTTGTGACAAACTTTTTACTTAAGGGCAAGCCGTCAATAGAGAAGAATTTTAAGGAAGAAAAGAAGGTTTCCCTCGCGAGGATAAAAAAGAGGGCTGTTTAACTGTGCCAGGACTGGAGTCTGGACAGCCTTAACGCGTCGATTATACGGGCTAAGGATCTTAACCTAAAGGTTTTTTCACAGTAAAGACGCATAAAGTAGACATGCCGTTTAGGGCTGTCGTGACCCAGAGGGGGTCGTGGCAGATGCAGATGTCATCGTACCTTCAGCGTCACCTTTCCCAGCTTCACTTCAACGATCCTTTCAGGGTGAACAATTCAGAAAGTGTGGTGGATTTCCTGACATATTCTAACCCTGGTGCCTGCGATGCGGTATCATTTGACGTTGAAAACCTTTTTATTCTATTCCACATGACGGTCTCTTTGTAGCTATTCGTGAGGCCATTGAGGTGTTTGGGGAGGTCAAGTTCCAAAATCAATGTGGAATTGCCATGGAAGGTTTTCTAGAGTTGCTGGGCTTTTATTTGGAATCCACTTATATTGTTTTTAGAGACGTACAGCTTGTGCAAAAGCAAGGTGTGTGTATTGGTGCGAGTGTGGCTCCAGTGTTAAGTGATCTGTACTTAGCAAAGTGTGATAGGGAAATTAAGAATAGATTGGAGGCAGGAGTCGTCAATGTCTTCAGATTTGTAGACGACTATCTTGTTCTATTTCGGAAAAAAGTGGAGTCAGAAAGGGCGGTGTTTCTGTCAGACATGTTGGAGGTTTTCAAAACTAGCGCCTCGGGCTTGACTTTTACAAGTGAGAACCCGGTGGAGGGTGGTTTGCAGTTTTTGGATCTGAAGTTGGCACTTCTCCCGTCGCATGTTTGTTGGACATACTGTCCTAGGGCGAAAAAAGGTGTTTTGCCTTATGACTCTAACCACTCCAAGATTATTAAGAGGGGATAGCTACAACTTGCCTGAACGCGGCCTTAACGAAGTCTTGTCCGCACAGCGTAGCCGACAGCTTCGGGTTACAGGTGAGGAGACTGTAGGAGGGAGGTTTCCCCTGTGAGATCATTCAGGGGGTGGTAGAGGGCTTGCTAAAGAAGTTTCGTGGTGGAGGTAGGAGGGAAGAGAGGGGCAAACCAGATAAGAGACCAGTGGTGATACCGTATATACATAACGTTAGCCATAACATCAAAAAGGTGGGGGAAAAGCATGGCATTTCGGTTCTCCTTTGAGCTCCACAGAAATTAAGCAAGCTGTGTGGGAGGGTGGAACGGGGTGACACACGGGTAGATATCTGTCAGAAAAAGCACGCAACAAAATACGTAGGATGCAGAGTGGGGGTTGTGTACAGAATTCCTCTGTCTTCTGGAGGGTATAAGTGGGGCAGTCGGGGCGATGCGTGAACGAAAGACTGAGGGAACATGCCCTGTCATTGAGGTCAGCCCCCTCTGGCAATCTCGCGGTGCACTGCAATAGGTGTGAGTGTTTACCCTATTTAGACAACACCGTCATCTTGGCACGAAACAAAAATAGAAAGACAAGGGAGATAACGGAAGCGTTTTTTATTTCCGAGTGTGACGAAGGTACGTGTGTAAGTGCCCCATCGATAACCCTGTTTGAATCAGAGTTATCGTTTCTACGATCATGCATGGTGTAAGAGTACGAAATGTGATAAGCGGCGGTTGGAACTGAATCGGATGTGTGTCTTGTTGTTTTCGCGGTACCTGTGTTTTCCAAAATAAACCAGTTGCAAGTAGCGCTCTGTGGTGTGTGTCTCTCCTACTCGTCCGTCGTTTTTAGCGCTTTTAACCCCTAAAAAACCGAGTGCTCTCGCGCCTGACGTTCAAGGTCAACCGGGCTCGGGCCTCGGGAACGGCGCTTTGTCGGTTTGTTTTGCTCGTAGCACTGCCAACGCACGCTGCCTCCGGCGAGACCCGAACTTTGAAATTGTTCGTTTATTATTTTTGTGCTCTGAATTTAGCCGTTACTCGTTTTATCGGCATTACATTATCAGCGTGACAAACAGCTTGTGACACCAATTTTTTTTCTTCGTTGTAAAATCGTTTTATTACATCCTTTTTCCATCCGAGCCGTTTAAAAAAAAATGTTTTTTTCTTTGCATGTGTCCTTAAATGTCACGGCTATAAATGATGTTGTAACGCCTAAGTGGTCTAGGATGACGTGGAAACGCTGGACTATCATGGCTACTTTCAGGGTCACTCTCTTGTCATGCCGAAATTCACTGTATGTCACGCCGAAATAGGCTGTAGCCGTTTTATTAGCCGTTACCGGACTAAGAGTGTATGTCGACGTAGAGCACAAGACTTGGGACGAGGTGTTACCCTACGTCACGTTTGCTTACAACACGGCGGTGCAAGAGACCACAGGAGTAACCCCGCTTTAGCTGGTGCATGGCAGAGAAGTAATGACCATACTCGACGTGATGCAACCCCACTAACCAGCCCATGATGGAAGGCCCGACTCCCAGGTGGTTGCTCAACGAGCCGAAGAAGTTCGCCAGCTCGCCCGACTCCAAATTCAAGATCAACAACGTGTCGACGCCACCCGGCACAGCCTTCGTCGTCGGGACGTCCACTTCCAGCCCGGAGACAGGGTATGGGTCTGGACACCGATTCGCCGCCGTGGTCTCTGCGAGAAACTCCTGAAACGGTGTTTCGGACCCTACAAGGTACTTCGTCGACTTGGAGATCTGAACTATGAGGTGATGCCCGACGGAACAAGAACATCATCACGCCGCCCACCACGACCTGAAGTCGTCCACGTCGTGCGCATGAAGCCGTACTACGCTCGATAGGACTGTGGACCTTATGTGTTTAAAATGACTGTTTAGTTTACCGTTCTTTTCATTAGCTCTGTTTTGTTTTGTGTTGCATCGGAGCGATGCACTTTTTAAAGGAGGAGTAATGCCGCGCGCGCAGCTGGCCAAGTGGACAGCGCGCGCCTGGCCTAACGGTTACTGTCCCTGCCTCCCACGCTAAAAGCCAGTGTTCGATTCCTGAGAGCGACGCATCTTTTGTTTATTCCTGCCATTGAGTGTTCTGGTAAATTCGAGAATCCTGTTGCTTGTTCGAGGTACGAATGTTCTGCCCGTCGAACCTTCTACGCCGATTATTTCAGAAGCCCACGCATGTACATAATGGGCTCCGCGTGAAGAGCCGGAATCAGTATTCGCCTCAGCGCTCAATCCTGCGGTCTCGCCGACTTCGACGCCGCGACCTTTGTTGTTATCTTCTTCCTTTCTGTTTTGGGCACAAGTTCGCCTCATTAAACGTTTAGTTTCCTCAGTTATTCTTTGTTTCAGTAACTCTTCATTCGTGACAATATCTACATTCTGCTCGGTCTCATGTCTGGAGTCATTCAATTTCCGTAAGAGTATAGAATTCAATTCATTTATTTAGACACAAAGGGTCGGGCTTCGCGGGAGAAAAATGTGTCAAAGACAGCTTGTGATTGCCTGAAAAAAGTGGCCGAAGCACGCAATATGTGACGCCGAAAAGAAGCGGTCTGTATGCCAATCACTCCAATTCAGCGTTCCGATGCTCGATTTACTATTGACACCGCCGAAAGTAAAACGCGTATCTGTTGAAACAAATAAATATCTGTCAACCGAAATCCATGAAGTGGCGCCTGGCATTTGACTTGAGCCAACCTTGCTGAAGGCCAATTTTCTTGCGCCATTTCATTTTATTTCGAAAATGGTATGGAAAACATACGTAAGGCTGCAATTGGCGGATTTGTCCCTTATCTGATATTCTCAATACGCGGTAAGGAAATGTGCGTAAAACAAATACTGTAACACCTTCAATGTTCGTGACGCCGTTAATGTTCGCAGATTTCGCGAATTGAGAAGTTCGCGAAATTTAGGTAAACGCGAAAATTTCAGGCACCTGGAATTCGCGAAATTTAGTGGCTGCGATTGCGTCGTCTTTGACAGATTTGCGAATTATAGAGGCGACGAAAATAAAGGGTTTTACAGTAGTTTCCTAAGGTTGACATTGTAAACTTTTTGCTAATAACTACTTGAGCAGGGCTTATTTGATGGTTTAAACAATTTTGTACTCGGCCTAGGATGGACCATAAAACACTATCTCGCGTACTTAATTTCTTTAATGAAACCGATGGAGACAATATCGCTTCTCTTTTATATTCCATTAGACATTAAAGGGGGGGTGTCTCCCGGTCGGCAATTTTCACACTTGAATACCGGACAGTGACCACTAAACTTGCGAGTTCATCTATTCTCTGCGATTCAGCGCATTGCTAGCCAGGTCGTCGACCTGCTTTTTCAATGTGCCTCTATGCAATAGTCTCTTCATTAGTTTGTTCTTATGGAAGCCACCTTATGGCGCCGCGTGTATCAGCGCCCTCTGTACACCGGATCAGGTGACTACTGAGATGAAAACGCCTATAAGCGCCAAGTCATTAATTATTGCACTCATTCCACACACCTTCAAAATTTTGCCTGACTTTTCGCTATGCGAAACGTCCCACTTTAGAAAAAGCTCAACGCCCACGCCCTTTGTCCGCAGTGTCAAAAGACGCTGTTACCGTCAATTGATAAATAAAAAGTCACGCAAGAGTAACGTGTTTCACTTTTTATTGGTATCGCTAAGGGTAACGTGTTACTTTTATTTTGAGGTCGCGTAAGTCGGTTACACGTTCCTTTATTATTGCAAGTAACGAGTAACGTATTTTGTTACTTTTTCGGCAACGCCTACAACACTGGTCACACGTTTGGACCGCTGCTTCCACCATATCTGTGACTACAAATTAAAGTCGTAGCCGTTTTTTATGCCATTTTACAAGTGTTATTAACTGGGGGCACGGTGAGGTCATACCTATTCGTGACGAAACGTCCGACTGGTTGCACGACGTTTCATAAAGACGGCCGAACCTGATCAGGCGCCGGTCGAACACTGAGTACTGTGCAGCCACTTGATTTCGTGATTGGACGGCGTCTGATCGCATTTAACCGTCTTTTTGGCACATCGTACGACCAGCCAGACATTTGGTGGCGCGTGGGTATGGCCTGACCATGAACTTCACTGGTTCTCTCCTGTTTGGTGCAACGAGTCTTGTACACGTTACTGTAAAAGTTAATCAATTACAATTACTCTTGCTTAAAATGATTTCAATTAGGTTACTTGATTGCTTGTAAATAAAAGTAATTAGGTCGTTACCTGAAGATGTAATAGTTACTTTCCAATTGCTTCACAATTTCAAAACACAACATTTTTCTGCCGGTTTGAAGACAGGTGTTTGTTACACATACCTGAAAAAGAAAACGGAGACGACGGACGCAGATTTTTTTAATGCAAAAGCATTAACTGTCCCATGGAGCGACCCGACGTCGTCAGTTTGTAGCGCGAAAACGGCACCTAGTTTCCTAGTTTCCCTGATCCCATAGGTCCCATTGGCTGGCGCGCGTCGACGAGGCTCCCATTGGCCGCTGCGCGCGTCAGTTTCAACGACCGCCGCCAGATGGCGCTGCGTGTCCGTGGCTGCCAGCGCGCCGATAAAACTAACTTCCGCAACCCCATGCCACTACGGGCCCCGCGCCAGTTAAAACGGACAAGTTGGCGCGCGCTCGGAGGCTTCTGCTCGTCCCGCCGCCGACCAACATGCCGTCGCCTCCATCATCCACATCGTCGGTGGTGCTTCTGCTCGTCTCGCCGCCGATGAACATGGCGCTGCCTCTAGTATCCACATCGTCGGACATTCATGATTTCGCATTCACAACTCATAAGAAGTGCTTAGGTGTCTTCCGAATCTTGTTTGTCCTCTTCTTCGTCCGTCGTCTCTTCAAAAATGTGTAACAATCAACCAGCTCACCTGTTTACTTACTCTTTCTTTAAAGGTCTTTCGTACTGTCCATTATAGGCTTATTGCTTAATTACCCAAGTATCATGGAGAATGCAGGTATAGACCTATCGCTATATTACCCAAGCATCAAGGAGAATGCAGGGATTGGTGTTCCACGCGCCGCACGTGCTGGCCTCAGCAGTAGAAACTTTGCTAAAGCAAATACCTAAAACAAATCGCATCTTGCACGCGCGTTCGTGAACGCTTTATTTTGGTTATTTACTTTGAGTCTTTTATACAGGGAAGGCGTGCGCGTGTGGCGCGTGGAACACCAATCCCTGCATTCTCCTTGGTGCTTGGGTAATATAGCAAATGGCCCATTGGTGTTCCAGGCACCGCACGCCCACGCCTACCCGTATAAAAGATTCGAAGTAAATAACCCAAATAAAGCGCTGACGAACGCGCGTGCAAATAGCCCTTTGTTTTAGGCTTTTGCTTTAGAGTAGTTGCTGCTGCAGACGCCAGCACGTGCGGCGCGTGGAACACCATTCCCTGCACTCTCCTTGATGCTTGGTAAATTTAGCAATAGGTCTGTTGGATTAGAGTCACCGAACCAGAAAATACTCGTGTTTTTTATTCACCTCTTTTTTTTTTTCTAAACCATCCTTTTGTCGGAAATTTAGATCGACAATTCCCTCGTATACATGTTTGCAAGTCCGGTCTCAGGGCGCCGCCATCTTCTCAGTGGGGTTCACTTGGGCGCGGCCATACTCCGATTACGACGCCTTAGCAAGGATTCGTAGTCGGATTATGACGCGTCCAAGCGCACCCCACTGAGCGAGATGGCGGTGCACTGAGGCCCGGACTTGCAAGCGTGTATACTTCGCTTCACCTTCGCATGGGCTATTGTTAGCCGCTCATGCTAATAGCGCGAGCTAGTTTCGCATGGACTACTGTTAGCCGTTCATTCTAAAAGCGCGAGTTAGTTGCTTTGGATGAAGCCTCGGCGGCTGCACTGGCGCTCGGCCATCGAGTACTCCAGTCAAGTCAGTCAAGGCTAGCCGCTCGCGCTTGCACAGCCTTTGCATTTAGTCCATGCTAAGCTGAGTCGAAGAATAAAGCACTTGTACGAACAAAGGGGTAACTAAGAAAAGGAGGGAAAGATAGTGATAGTCACAATTAATTTCATTACGTTCAAAAGTAATACTCGAGATACTCTTGCGACTACGTCTATATATGTATTCAATCTATTACGAAAATACCCCAAAAAGTAAGTGATTGCAGGTAATTTGTTTACCTTCATCGGAGTACCGTACAACTCTTGGTACAATCAAAAAAAATAACTGCGAGAGCAACATTTCGACATCATTATTAAACTATAAGCAAATGACAAGTCGCGAGCGTGGGTCATTCCTTTCGCAGTTTTGCGTAGGGCGCATCTTACATCTCGTATTATGTTGGACGTATTCTAACTGCAGGGAAGCGTAATTACAGGTTTCTGATGGAGGGAACGAAAACACACGCTTTCGGCATGTTTTTTTTTCTGCAAATTCAATTTAGTTTAATACAAACTGCATTGGTGTAAATAGTTGTCGAACCTGCAGCTGCATCCGACACTGTTTGTCGGGTTCTCATGTTGCAACAATTATATTGTAAGGTGATAAAATGAAATTATCTTCTAGAATACCCACCATATTGTTTTTTGAAAAAGGTGTGGTACCAACAGTTTATGTGAACGTTTTTTTTAAGTTTTTTTTGTTTTGTTTTGAGGCTTGAGTTTGATCTAAATTGAAATGTAAAAATCTGTTCAGGATGTCTCAAGTGAACGATTATTTATTTCTGTACACATCGATAACCGAAGCAGTTTAATTTATACAAACCTGAAACGCAGTGAACTGAAACGCGCGAGAACTCAGTAAATTAGTTTTTGCGACAAACTTTTTTTTCCTCTTGCAAGCTTGAAATGCCGCGAAACACCATCTATATCCAAACTTGATATGTTTTGGCTAGATCTGAGTATTTTGGCCATAAATTTCCCAAAAAGTGCCAGCTTATACCCCCACCACACGGCAAAGTAGATTAATTTCCATCCAATGACGTGATGTGATTGGCGATTCAGGTCGCGATCCTGAGGACGAGCGTCGCGCGTGAACCCAGCTCCGCCAAAAGTGGGGCGCGGTGATTTGCTGGCCAGATAATATAATTCGATGGAATGACATTTACTTTGCCGTGGGGCGAATGTGTTTGTCTTCACTGCCTAAACGTTGGACTGTCACCTGGATACTTTGGGCTAAAGTTTCCAAGGAAATGCCAGAATTATGCTTCACTTCTGGTTATTCGGTTGATACATGGCACTTAGGCTTATGTCTGGCAAATTGATATTTATGTGGCGCAACAGATTAAAGCCACAGAAAAACCAGAGTACTTTGAAACAGATCTAAGCCTTGGAGCAAAATCTTATTCGTTCCAAGATAGGTGTCTCGGCGGAATGCTGCCTGGGTATTTTCTGAGCATCTTTGAGGAAACCCTATGTATGCTTAAAATTACGATGTACTGTTTATATCAAATATACATTTTTTTTTTTGGCAGGCGTGCAAGGCAAGTCACCAATATGATGACGGCGAATATCAAGATCCCCAGCACACTGTGTTAGGGAAATCCCTTTTCGGGGGTACGCGCTCGGTTATGATGACCCCCAGACACTGAACTGGAAGGTGAGAACTAGGGATTAAAAAAACAACCTTGTCATAGCATTTGATAAGCAAAATTATAAATAGAAATGCGGCTTCTAAACAAGCGCAAAAAATAGTGGGTGAATATCACACTACGTAGGAATCATTTCACGCGTTTCCGATAAAAAGAAAAAAAAACATTGCTGTACCGTGCTGCGATATTGGGTTGAAAAGTTTGTCACGGGTGTGTTTACGTCAAATCGTAGAATAGAGGTCCGAATCATATTTGTTGTATTTATGTAATACAAATATATGTTCAAGCCATGTTCTTGGGAAGAGCATTCAGGTACGTGCGAACACCGTAGTTAATTTGCTTCCTTAGATATCTAATTTCGAAGCTCGCGTTATTAAAATTGCCAAACTTTCGCAACAGTATTTTGCACAGTTGTTAGTATCACAACGAAGCATTCAGGTAGTAATGATTTTTCTAATTATTTTACGAAAGGTTTGCTACATGTACGCCGAATGTTTCAAATGACTACAATAAAAGATTTCTATGCAAACATATTTACGAGACAAGAGCAAACAACTCGTTCTCGAGAAACAATAAAAAATGGTTGACCAACAAACTACTTTATATAAAACGTCACAAAATATATCAAAATAATCAGCGTTAAATGTATTTTAAAAATGTGTAAAAGAATTATGCTTAGCAATCATTGTAGTTTTGTTTTTAATGCAAAAACGCAACTCCTTTCTCTAGATGTAAAAAAAAATTGCACGTCAATTTAAAAAAAGGAATTCCACTTTTTTATTTGTTTAAAGTGGCTTGAACTAAATTTTGATGGCAAAACTTTGAGTAACATAAGAGCTCTTTAGGGCGGCGTTACCACGGCCGCAACAATTATGCCGGTGGTGGTGGTGCCTTAAACTCGTATTCGCGGTACAAATGTCGCGTCTGTGCGTGAGTAACGACACTCGTTCTAGTTTCAAATGAACGGTCCATTTGTCTTGAATATCTTAGTCCAGAATATCATATCTAATTTTGCAAACGTAACTCGCAAAG
Organism: Ixodes ricinus; assembly: GCA_037355805.1. Taxonomy (NCBI): domain Eukaryota; kingdom Metazoa; phylum Arthropoda; class Arachnida; order Ixodida; family Ixodidae; genus Ixodes; species Ixodes ricinus. The sequence goes on along the minus strand of JAZHYW010013887.1, from coordinate 7,671 downwards.
AAAAAAGAAAGCGCAAGTTTTCATACCTTAAAAGATATGTGTGGCGGCTCCTGATGATCAAGAATTACAAAAATGGCGAGCCTGCGCCACTAAGGAGGCATGAAAGACACGGCCAATATTCGAGCACCCCCAACACCAGTTCCGAACACCGCCGCAAGCAACTCGGATTTTGCTTCTGTATAGAATGTAAATAAATTAGTTGAACGTCAGCGAACCCTTCAAGTGGTGACCGGGGCATCCGCAGCAGCCCACTCAAATTTCGATGCAGGCTGAACCAGCTGGGAATGCCCACACAGCTACCGGTGAACACACTCTTGCTTCTGGCATCGCAGCTGTTAAGCTGCCAGAATTATGAAGAACAGACTCTGAACTCTGGTTCTTGACGATTGAGTCACTCTTTTGAAAGAGCGAGATAACATCGCAACTTAGGAAGTACGACCATGTCGTCGCTGCATTGCCCCAGTAAACCGCTGCTATCATCCGGGACGTTTTTTTCGAGCTGCACCAGCAGAGACTCCCTACGACAAGGTGGAAACGGAGCTAATCCGGAGAACAACCGCGTCCAAACAAGGTCAAATCTAGCAACTTTTGACCACAGAAGAGCTGGGTAACCTCAGGCCTTCGGATCTAGTACGCAAGATGCAGCAGCTGCTTGGCGATCGAGCCGATGCCTTGGAAGCATCAATTTTGCGTGAGCTATTTTCCCGTAGACTTTCCGAACAAGTCCGCGTGATCTTGTCAACTGTGTAAGAGTCCCGGCAAACTGTCGCTCAGATGGCCGACAAGATCATGGACGCGTCGACTACGGGTATTTACACCGTCCGCTAACAAACTGCACATTCTGGGCCACCCGGACATGCATCAGACCCGCAAGAACAACTGTTCTTGCTGGTCTTATGTCTTTTTGTAAAGGTGGACTAATTATCACGCAACATCCGAGATATTCAATGCGGTCATTAAGGATGATCGACTTGGCCACACAATAAAGCATCTCATGAACGCCAGGGCAGTACAACACGCGGCAGACAGCACAAGTGATGCTGATACCACGGGACACACGAAGACAAAGCTCGTAGGTCTTTCAAACTATGCTCTTTCTCTGAAAACACCCGACCCGCTCACTGAAAACGGCCAGTGCAGTGGGACCCGAATTTAGCCGTCCCTTCCACGTTGCCGAACGCAAAACCAAGATTAAATACCTTGTCGACACCGGTTCAGAGGTCAGAACCATTCCTCCTACGATAGAGGATCGTCGGCACTGACAAGAAACAAAACCTCTAGAAGCAGTAAACGGGTCGGCGTTCAAAACTCACGGGAACAAATTTCTGAACCTGGATCTTTGGCTTAAACAAGTTTACTGCTAAATTTTCCTGGTGGCGGACGTGCGCTTTCCCACCAGGCCTCTTACGGAACTTTTCACGTGTAGTGGATGTCAAGCACCGCCTTCTATATGACTCGAGAACGCACCTCAGCGTGCAGGGTGCACTGAGCAAGGCACTTTCTCTCAGCACCACCTTACGACCCATTGAGAAAACGCCCTGGGGAAAATACTGAGCAATGGTCGTCGCTACTCCAGCCATGCAAATCTTATCTGTCCATAAAACACAGAATAAGGCACTGCATTGAAATCAATGGTCCTCCAGGCTTCACCAAAGCACGACACGTCCCTCCAGACAGGCTGAACATTGCCAAGGACAAATTCCACCATTTGACGGACCTCTGATTTGTTCGTCTATTTTCAAGCGCCTGGTGTAGTGCCCTCCATATGGCACCCAAGAAGTTGTGGGATTCTAGTTTTCCCCAAAGTCCTCAGTGAGGCAAATACCCACTCCGTAACTCGTCGGTTGCAAAAGGTGGGTTTCGACTTACCTAGCTGATCGCTGTGAGGCCCACTCCACTCCGTGGTACACTGCTATGGCGGCTACGGCCGGGTCCGTCCGTTGACTGCAGTTAGGCTCCGCTGGACGGGAGACCACACCAAACACAGGGATACCGTAGAACGTGTTTATTCGGCTTCCGCCACACGCTTGCGACTGTAGGCGGTACAACAGACAAAAAAGGTTGGCGCTGCCTTAATTGACAGGATCACCCGCAGTTCCGTAACTGGCAGCATCACGGAAAAGGGGGAGCAGTAAAACAACGATGAATGCTCCGTCGACCGTAGCCCCCTTAACCAAGATCCCCGGCCACAGGTGGTGGCCGGCTTATGTAGCCTGCGGGAAGTGAACGCGCCCGGGGAGGCCAGTAAGAGGTCAGTCGAAAACGGGACGCGTCCATAATCACTCCTAGGGTGTGACGGTGGCACATTCACTCAAAGTAAGCGAGGGAGAACAGGCCCCTTTGGGGAATTCGGCCTCGTGGTTCCTTGTATCCGGGAGGACGACGCCATTGGTGACGACGACTCCCATCCCACGGCCTGCTTAAAGCTAGGCCTTGATAAAGATATAGGGAACCCCATGGTTCCCACACTCGCCTCTTCTTAAGGCTCAGGTGGGACTAGAAACGAAAGAAAATGTCCTACCGGCTCTTAAAAAAATGAACGATTGCGGTCGGTACTGACTTCCACTTGCCCGGGTCCACAGTCCGTTTTCTTCTGTGACGTTCTCGGCGTTTGAGTCGCTCACTCACCTTAGCGGAGGTGGTTTGTGAGGCCCTTTGGACGGGAATAGCCGGCCCCCGGACAGAGTGTTGTCCGTCGCCGCGCGGATCCCGAAGTCGAAGGGCGGGCAGGAAGGACCCCGCGCAGTTGTCGGTCCCGGCGGCGCACGAAGCCGACGGGTCGCTGGTTCGGTCCCCTGGTCCGCTGGCGTCGCGGGGCTGCTCGAGGAGTCGCCAGCACCCGTGGACCAAGAACGCCGTCAAAGACCCCGGAGCCCGGAAACAGCATATCCTGAACGGCACGAAGCACCGTCCTGGCTGGGGATCCTCTTCGTGGATGTTACTGTGGAGTCGTACTGCAGCAGAATGACATCATGGTCTCTAGCCGCTTGTGTCGACTGCTCTCGCCGTGCCCCCACGGTTACGTAGTGACACACGTGAGCCTGGGCGGCAGTAACTGACCAATGGGCGTTTCGCCTACCCTTTCCCCCGGATGCCGTATGTAGGGAATCCCTTACGGGATGATCCGGGAGCGAACGTTGAGGTGACTTTCTATTTACTGTAAAATAACTTGTTGTTGGGCTAGTCGGTGTTGACTGTATTGAACCATGGTTAAAAGCGCTAAAAGACGTACACAAGATACAAGACAAACACTGGTGCCCGTGTTTGTCTTCTATCTTGTGTAAGTCTTTTAGCATTTTTAACCATGGTTCAATACCTTCTATTTAGGTCACCGCTTGCCAACAATGATGGCTGACGCGTTCATGAAGGCAGTTGGCGCATCCTTTATTTTTGCACTTCCCTTAATGTGACATTTCGCCACTTATTGGAGCTGCCTTTGCGAAAACTCCGGATATTAGTTTTTCCGAGTTCGCAGGTTGTAGCGAGGCGCCTGTTGCTCATCGCTGGCGTTGTCTCGCGTGTTGCGTGCATGCTGCTGCAGGGGCTGCGTTTGTTCGTCCCCCACTTTTTCTCTTCCATGGTAGGACTTGAGATCGCAAATATGCACTGGCCCTCCGACTTTTCGTGACACTTGGTCAGTCAGCTTGTACACGAGCGGTGAAAATATTTCTCGCACTATGTACGCGCCCAACCATTTTGGTGCCAGCGAAGCAAAAAAGCCTTTGCTGGCATCGCTCAGAACGTGGTTTCGTCTGAGCACAAGATCGCCTATTTTGTAGCGGAGATCTCGGCAAGAGCGGTCGTACTGAGCGTTTTGTTCAGCTTGCGCTACCTCGAGATTGCGACGGGCCTCCGAGATGGCTTCCGTCATCCGAGTTTGTAGCGAGCGCGCGTGTTCAGTCTGTGTCGACTGCGCGTCGATCACCCCGGCGTTCGCCCTTAGGACACGGTCCATGGGATACGCCAACTTTCTTTCGAATGTGACGAAGGCGGGGGTGAAGGGGTGAAGCCTGTGGAAAGATTGACAGTGAAACGGAGAGCGAACCTAATCTCAGGAATGTATGCTTCCCATTCGCGGGGCTTTTCGGCAAATGCTGCCAGCATGGGTTTGATGTTTCTGTTACATCACTCCGGTGATGTTCGCTTGTGGGTGGTAGGGTATGGTTGTTTTGTGCTTTATGCCCAGGGCTTTGCAAGCGTCCACAAATACCTTCCTGATGAAGTAGCTTGCTCGATCTGTTAGGAGAGCTTCCGGGAACCCGCTTCGGGTGAACACCTCCATGAACTTCTCCATGATCGCTCGGGCTCTCAGTTTTCGTAGTGGGAGAAGTTCTACCCATTTGCTGAAGTGCTCCGTGACAACCAACAAATATTGGTATCCTTTGGGGCTCCTCGGCAAAGGGCCGACCACGTCGCAAGCCTCCAAAGACCATGATTCTTGGCTGGGGGTCGGCTGCAGTAGGCCCGGAGGTTTGCCGCCTTTTGGTTTGGAGCTTTGGCAAGTGTGGCACTTTCGGGCGTAGCGGAATACGCCCTTTTCTATGCCCGGCCAGGTTGCGATGTGACATAATTTTATGGAAGTCTTAGAGCCGCTTGCATGTCCGGCCAAGTGCGAGTCGTGATATTAACACATTACTGCGCACCTCAGACTTTTTGGCACTACCACCTTGAACACACTATCTGTGTCCTTCTCAGATGGGATACACTTCAACAAGAGCCCATCGGTGTTCAGCAGAAATTGATCCAGCGTGTCAGTATCAGTCCCAGATACATTCCGACACTCGGCGTTTAGTGCAATACCAGCAGTGGTACGCCCCGCGGACGCACCGCCCGACTCCACGGAGTCCGAGTCACTCGAAAGTCCGTCGGTCACCTTTCGACAAAACGCATCATTCTGCTGAGCTTTCAGTAGCTGTTCTTTGCTGAACACGATCCCTATTGCGCTCACTGAGTCTACGTGGTTCACGCTCACGTCCGAAAAGGTCAGTGGTGCTGCCTTCTTTGGGACTGATCTTCGGCTTCGCCGGGCATTGCATGTGTCGTTCGCTCAGCCAGGTTCCACGCGGAAAGATTTGCACAGTCTACGGCGGCTCGCGACAGTGCGTTGGCCACAGCGTTTGTGCTGCCTTTCCTGTACCGCACAACATAGTCGTATTTTTGCAGTAGCAAGGCCCGTCTCGCCAACCGCACTGCGGGTTCGCGAAGTCTTGACAGCCATATTAGGCTCTGGTAATCTGTTTCGATCATGAATATGGTCCCGTCGACATAAATGTCGAAGCGCTTTAAGGCAAATACAATAGCCAAGCACTCTTTTTCGCAGGTGCTGTAGTTCACCCCTGCCGGCACGAGCGAGCGGCTAGCGAAAGCCACGGGGCGAAGCACACCTTCGTGCTCTTGAAGCAGTACCGCTCCCAAGCCCAGTTTGCTCGCGTCTGTTTGGATCACGAAAGGCTTTTTTAAATCAGGAAGCTTTAGTTCAGCTGTGTCCGCGAGCGCTTTGAAAGTACATTGGAATGCTGCTTCCTGCTCGGGACCCCAACTCCAGCTCCCGGCTTTTCTGAGTAGCCGGAGAGTGGCGCTTGGAGGGAGGCGCAGTTCGGGATGAATTGGCGATAAAAATTCACCATTCCCAAATAGCGACGGAATGAGCTTACGTCCGTCGGTACGCGAAACTCCCGGATAGCTTCTCGGCGTTTGACGCAATGTGCCCGCAATCGTGTGTGAAGCCGAGCAAGTTGATGCGGGTTTCGGCTATTTGAGCCTTTTCCGGGTTCAGCGTGATTTCCACGGCTTTTAGCCGGTCGAACACATCTTTCAGGTCTCTGAGATGATCTTCGAAGGTGTTCGAGTAAACGACAATGTCGTCGAGATAGGCCATTGCATGTTTTCATTTGGCTTCTCCCAGGATTCGGTCGATCAACCGCTGGAACGTCATGGGCGCTCCGCACACACCGAAGGGCATTCCTGTGAATTCAAAAAGACCACGGTGAAAACGAAGACGGTTTTCGCCTCGTCACGCTTCTCCATTTGAACTTGTAGGTAGCCTCGGCTGGCGTCTAAGGTTGTAAAATATCGTGCGCTGCCGAAGTTGGACAGGATCGAGTCCATGCTCGGTAGCGGATATGCGTCCTTCCGCGTGACGTCATTTAGACGACGATAGTCGATGCACAGACGTGAAGTGCCGTCCTTTTTTGGGACTAACACAATGGGGAATCCCCAAGGGACTGTTCGACCACCGGACAACTCCGGTGTCGATCATTTCGTCGAGTGCAACGTCAATGGCTTCTTGTTTAGCCAAACTAACAGGTCGTGCGTTGTGCGTCCGAGGGAGTGCACCACCCCTGTCGATCCGGTGTCGCACTACACTGGTGCACCCGAGTCGATATGTGAATATTTGGCATAATAGGGAGTTTTAGTAGACCATGTTTCCCCTCCGCTAAGCCCCTCCGCTGCTCGGAACTCTACAGCCAAGGCCATCGGCGCGCAGGCGCAGTGGCGGTTTCTTCGTACCGGACGGTTAGCGGAGGGGGAAACACGGTCTACTAAAACACCCGAATGTTGTAACAAGGCCGAAAAGGGGGCTTTTTCTTGCCCTGACAGGCTGCATGACTCAGTCAGCGGGGGTGCGTTATCTCCGACGCTACGGCGCTCGCTTGCAACCGCGTCGGAGAAGGTTGACCTTAGGAGGCTGTTGCCTTGTCTCGGCTAAGGTCACTCTAGACTGAGAAGGTAACGCCATTCATTGTTTCGCCGGAACCTTCTAGCCCTCTACAAAATCCGTCTCTCCCTCGTAAAAAGCATCCTCTCCACTATTCCTCATTGGCCGAGCGGCCTATGTTTTTCGGGTTGCAACTTCCGTCCGGCATTCGTGCCCCCCGTCTCGCGGACTTTGAGGCTGTTTCTACCATCGGCGCTCGTGACGCAGCAAGTTCTCTGCACAGTTTACGTTAACACGCTATACTTCGTTTCAGCTTAGGTCCGAGAGCGGCCGATGTTATGAGCCGAAGGGCCAATCAAACGGCGAAGTAGGCACAACGTCATGGCGTGCTTTCTGCAGTTGATAGGACCAGCCGGTATTCGCCGTTTCTCTGTGCGTGCTCCGATTTGCCGGCTAGTTCTATAAAGCGCAGAGAGCACGCATGACGCTGCGCTTTTTGTGCTGTATGATTGGCCCTTCGGCTCATAACATAGGCCGCGCTCAGACCTAAGCTAAAACAAAATATAGAAGTTTTTTTTTTCTGTTTAGCGATATGTGACAGCTGACATGACGTGTTGTTGCGCTGTGGGCTGCTCGAACAAGCAAGGAACGGCATTTTCAGCGGCAACCAGCCGAGCCGTCCCGCAGGGAGGGTGCCCTAGGCGGCGCTAGCGTCGAAACGGAAGTGCGGGAGAGTCGTGGAGAGGAGGAAAGGGTGAGGATTTCGCGAGGGAAAGGAGGCTTGGCGGTACCTTTTCCAGTATGCACCTTTTCTACGTGGGCGCCGCCATCTTTAATTCTGGAACTTCCGGTATGCGTGAAAACATCGCTTTCTTCTCGCCTCGACAGTAGAACGTGTTAGCATTTTATTTGCAACCGTCAGTCGTTATTGTTATGACCCTTCTATACTTTTTTGCTTGTTCGGGGCTGTAATATCTTGCTTTTTGTTCGGAACGCATACCGGATACACTCTA
>JAZHYW010013884.1:0-25292 GCA_037355805.1 Ixodes ricinus | reverse complement strand
AAAGGTGGATTGAAAAGGTGTTTAGCGCGGGGGTCGAAATCTACACACAGAAAAGCGGCAAGATGTCCGATGAGATTTTTGAAAATTGAGAGCCAGATGTTGCTCAGGGTCAGAAACGTGCGAGTGGCGGCAACAATAAACGCTTCCATAACACTTGTGTTTTGTACTCAGACAGTTGGGTTTAAAACAGATATGTACACGTTATCCGAAAATGTAACTAAATACCGTTACTCGTTAGTTGCTTAAAAGGTAACAAAATGCGTTACTCGTTAAGGATTCTCAAAAGGAACGCGTTATTTTGCCTCAAAAGTAGCGAGTTACGTTTTTCGTTGCTTGACGACCAAAAACACAGCTGCTTTTGTTTCGTGGTTTATTGTTTTCTTTTCAATAGTCGTTGCACTTAAGTAGTAGCTGCCTCTCGAAGTTTTCATCAGTTATGTTTCCCCGCTTTATTGAGAATACGCCTGCGTTGACGCTGAGCACTCGTTCTACTCACGCGATCGAAGGAACGACGGTGTTGTTCCTCAGGGAGAGCTGGTGAATCTAGAATTCCACTCTCTCTTTCGTTCTCTCTACTTCTGAAGTTTGAAGTTGACTATGGGCTTTGTGCCTTCCCGCGCTGGCGATCTCCGTGTTTACATTCGGTCTGTGCACGATTCTAGAAGGTTCAACTAACGAACATTATTGTGTTCTCTGGGTCAAGGACATTCCCAGCTGTACAGTTAGACTCACGTGCTCAGCGATAAACCTTGTTGTACTGTCACACTGTTTAGTTGTTTTTCGGGCAGCCCATGTGCCTTTGTCACGATAAACACGTACTCAGGTTAAAATTAAAACAAGTCTGTATAAACGTTTTATACGTTACTTCTCAATAGTAATAAAATACCGTCACTCGTTACTTGGCCTTAAAAGTACCTAAATACGTTACTCGTTACCAAAAGAAGGTAACTAGGCTGAAGTAACTCGTTGCTAGAAACGCGTTAAGTACGCATTGCGACACTGTTAGTGCGAACACGACATCGGCGCATTTTCACATTTTACATCTAAATAGTATTAGCGAGCACGAAATATTACCGCTTACAATATAGAACCCAATGAGCTCTTTCCGTAGCAATATTAACTTGGATGACATCCTTTGCTTTCAAACAGAAAAACTGAAAAAACCGGCGATCGCTTCTTCGCGCTAACATTGTCGCGCTCTGTACATGTCTTGGTTAAAGTAACGCCGCGCACTGGATTACTTTTCGAGGTAACGGTGACCTTTATGGAAGTGTAATTGTAACTGTGATTAGTTACAATTTAGCTATTGGTAATTGTAAATGTAATTCCTTACTCTTTGTTGAGTAACGTAACTCATGTTCCGGAGCGTGGACTGCTCCCGAATGTAGTCGAAACACGAATCGCGAGTTTTTCGTTTGTTGGGACAACCGTAATCGGTTGTCCCAGCATAATCGGCATCATGCTGCAATTACAAAAAGAAAAAGGTACGAAAATTTAGTAAGTCGTTTTTTATGAATTTAAATCAGACTTATTTTATTTAAATCAGATTAATTGAAAACTGGTGATTCCTTACGACTAGATGTATTTCTCAGCATAGCAGATTGATAGATCGTGTGATCACTGATAACAATGCGGGAGTAATAATTATTGAAAATGTACAGTGTAATTAGTAACGTTTTATTGATGTAATCCCCGCCATACTAGGAAGAAACAAGCTCAATTTTTTGTTGGTTAGATAAAACGATTTTCTTTTGCGTTCTGATTCCCTGCAATAAGACATTACATTTTTTTCGATTTTGTTTCTTTTGCATCCTGATTTTGTTGCAGGAGGATGCCAGGCAACGGACGAACGAAGTAGTTCGCTCTGTTGTTCAGAAGAGCACTCCTTTTTGGTCATGTTCAGCGTTATTTAAATCTTTCTTGATACAAAAACAACAACAACAACAACAAACGCACGCAAAAAGCATCAAATGATGGACAAACGGTAAATAGAGAATCATTTCGAAATCGTTTTGCGGGAGAGGTTCGATTTAAATCATCGTAGTAAAACTGGTCTGATTTAAATAATAATTTAAGTCATGACTTAAATCCTGATTTAAACCATATTTTTATTATCCACCCTGTTCATCAGTCATAGCGGTTTCGGCAGAATTGGGAGGAACTGATTTTTGCTCCTCGCTGATGCACCGTAACCATTAAGCCGCGGTAAGAATGCTATTCCATCATACAAAAGACAGTCAGCAGACATTGTCTGTGGCGTTCCTTCATTGTATGACTGTCACATTGGTCGTACAACAACCGTCTGCAGGCATGTTAGAAGCTTACGTCTGTAGGAAGCAAGCTCGCTTCGGACCGATGGCTGAGACGTCTCCGCAACAAATACTACTGTCATCATGTCTGCGGAGTACATCCTGTTTTTTCTTTTGTGTTATGTATGGACAGTGTTACTGCGGCTTTACCTGAGGCCGTTCTCATTGGCTGGATCGATTAAACAGAAAAAAACCAACAACTGCAGGGATAAAGAGTGCATCTCGGGACAATACGCAGATATGCAAGAATCTTTACGAGTGTACGTAACGTCAAAACGTTCGAAGGAAGTGCATGCGCATAGTAGTATCATCATTTTTACCGTGTATGCATTTCGCTTATTTCCATCACGCGGGTGTTGCTTTTTGTTTGTTCTGTAATAGTATCGTTTTTTTTTTTTTTTTGTTTTTTTTTTGTGAGGACGCGCACCCATATCCCACTGCTCGCATAATTTCCATCGTTTTTTTGCTTTGAGCGCTACAAACATTCTGGATACGCGTACTAGAGTACAAGCGCGTTTGGGTCGAACACGCGAACAGTTCCGAAAGGGAAACACTCGAACAAAGCGGGGCTGTTTGTCTTCTGCAGCAGACCGGAAACCCGTACCGCGTTATTTGAATAGACCGTGGTCCTTGAACGACAGTACGCGGCGGCGTCGGTTGAAGGGGAACAAAACAGTCCTTAACGTTGATCCTTTTTCTTTTATATCTATGCGCTCTTAGTCGTTGGAAAAAAAAATAGAAAGATTAAATTGATGAGCGTACGAGCGCCGCCCATTTCGTTCATCCGCGGAGTAGATGCAGATTGTGGAGTATACAGAATAATGTTTGGTCCCACGTGGAATGCGAAGCTTGGCTAGACACTACGAGATGACCATAGTTTACGTTTCATTGGTATTCGACCTAGAACGGGGCATTACAACTCTAAACAATCACTAAAAGAAAAGATGAACGGCAGACATTGCAGCGTATGCTTGAGTCGTACGGACTTCGTAAATGGTTTGGCAGTACGTTTCCTGCACGGAAACTCGTACTGGTAGTATAACCGAACTAGAAACAATTCAGTCTTGGTTTGTCTTAACGACCGGGTACCAAGTGTGACCCCAGCTTTAATATGCAACTTCTCTAAGACTCAAGGCACTTTTCTAGATATTTCTTATTAATAAAAAAAGGAAATGAGATTTCTGCCTGGTGTAAGTTCATTTGTTTAATCGATCAATCAATGAATATTTAAGCCACAATTCCTAACATAAGCCCATGCGATTTTGTGCGAAGGGTTGCGACAGAGCATCGTCAAATTTATATGCTCTATACACTTTTTTCATCTTAAGACCCCATTTGCAAGATAGCAGTTTTTCTGAAAGTTTAGGCAGACCTTTTTGGTTACCTCCGCGAATTACTGAATACCTCGATATCCGAGCTATGTTATTTATACCTTTTACTTTGATCAACACACTAAAAACGCTACACGTAATTTCACCTCAAAAATTTGAATCCACCAAAAAAACTAAATAAAGAAAATTGAGAGTGACCTTTATCTTGAGCGCAACAATTCATGTAATGTGGTATTTAAAGTGCGGTCGTTTAAATTTGCTTGGAAGACAATACCGTTATTTCCAGTGTGGAATATTGTTTATACATTTCAACCCAAAATTTACTGGAGAAATTAACGTCGCGTGATACCATGACACGTGACCGGGCATCACGTGAAGTGGTCACGTGACGTGACGTCAGTGTCAAGTCATAGCGCCACGCGATGTCATGATGTCACGTGACGTCCATCTTTCCACTCAATTTAGCGGCGAAATACACGGACAGAGAGACAAACAAACTGAGACACTTCTGGAATAGCTTTGAAAGCAAACACATAAAAATGAAATCGGAAAATTGTATCCTCTACATTTTAAAAGGCAACTCCTATTATCGCCTTCTGCACGCTGCCGTCTTTTTCTAGTGGGCTGTGGAACGCTTCCTGAGAATGCGTAGTAGTTTTCTTCGAGGATTAGCCGCGCATGTGTCTACGGCCAAGTGACTCGGCACTTTTCGCCTGGGTGATAAGCGCTTGGAAGGCGTATAATTGCGCCCTGAAAGATTTTCGAACAAGAACCCCGCTCAACCAAAAGAAGAACAGACATTTTTTTTATTTCCAGAGTTTGAACTAACCGCCCGGCGTCTAACAATAACAAGTGTCCGCTTAAAAACAACGTGACTTGGCTCAAGAATGTTCTCGGGATTTATAATTTGGCAAAGTTGACATGCCACTAACAGAGTTTTAAAGATTAATAACCTCTGATTGAAATCCCCATCAGCGTCAGGAAATTCTGGTTGCGATTCTTCACACGCAATTCACTTGATACAAAAACAAATCTCTATATATATATGCCGATGGATGCCATGTAGAAGAATAAATCTTTGTAAAATAAATAAATAATAGTTAATTGATGAGGGTTTTCCCTTCGGCCTCGATTGAAGTGTCCCTCGATATTCGAGTACTTTTATCAGGAAGCGATTCGTTTCCGATTTTCGTGGTCTCACTGTATTTGTTGACTCCAGATGCGCACACAAAGACTAATGGTAAGCCACTTCTGTAATTCACCTCTGGATAAGGTTGGATCCAAAGATATCCATGACGCCTGGCAAGGTAACGTTGGCGCCACAAAAACGAGTCTGACTCAAGCAACATCTGGAGGTACACAGACTCGAAGGGGTCAGATAAAAGGACGACCTTGTTTTCTGTCGTACTCGTGACTCAATATGCGTCTTTTATCTCCTCTCTACCATATCTTCTCGAAAACCGACTTGTACGTTGCCCCTCGTTACTTCTCTACGGTAGCAAAGTGCTTCGAGTTATTGTGAACACAATTTGGTAACGCGTTATAATTACTTTTGACCGAGTAGCCAGCGAGTAACTTTTCGCGGGGAATGTGCGCAATACTAACGTTCTCATCACATCCAGAGGGATGGGTGGCCGAGTGGGCTAGCGCACACCAGCTCGGAGCACGTGGAGCGAAAGCTCACGCTGCACAACCCAGGATCCTGGGTTCTGCAGCGTGAACTTTCAGTGTGAGTTTATTGGGCAAACATGCCCAATAAACTTCAAGAATTTGACAAAAATAGGACACATTTTTAATGAAGTGACGAATTCTAGTTGTGTTAAATTGCCACGTGTCACGTAAAATTCACTAAGCTGAGAAAAAAAAATCGGCGAGCTTTTCTTCGCATTTGCTCAAAAGCCGGTGAGCTTTCCTCCGCATCTTCCGGTTTTGCGGTGAGCTTTTCTCCGGTGAGATTTTCTCCGCCGCCCGACCAGAGGGACCCTGAGGCTGAAATTGACGTGCTCCGATTATAAGAGCGGATAGTTCTCTAGAGGTCCCCACCTTATCGGCACACCTGTCTTTATTCAAATATGACCTTCCCTAGTCAATCGTAAGAGGAGATCATTCTGGACTCGGGGTTCACCAGGTGATCTGCTTGCGGACACGCTCGACTGACATTCAGTCGGTCCCTCGTTTTCGTGTCGTTAGCCTCAATAAATAGTCGAACCCTCTCAACGCACCTTTCCCTTTCATATCAAGAGGGCACAAAATTCCGAATCACTGGACTGCGCCTCTGGGAAATATTAGACGCGCGCGCGGCTTCTAATATTTCCCAGGTGAGAGTTACTGCGCAAGCTCAGAACGCGCTCGATATTCCGGTGGACAAACATGGCGGCATGCAGAAGGCGACATCACTAACGCCCCTAGATAACACGGTTCTGGCAACATGTTCTTTACAGATACAGGACTCGGTAGATACAACCTGGCCGTCGGCGAACGCCTCAGAAATAGATACACTGTGCGCTATCTTCGGACTGCACACACATTTAGATCTGCAGCACGCGACCGCAGCCCAGTAAACATCGCACAACGCCCGTCGTCCATGCAAGCGGAATCAGATAAGGAGTGGCGACGACTCTGTCCACACGCGGAGTGATAAGACAGGGAACAGCTTGTTTACCCTACCTGTTTACAATATGAAGGGCGGGACTACATTTGTACAATGCGCGACAAAGTTAGTGCCAACACGACATCGGCACTTGAATCTTGCCAGTGCTGATTATACTGGTGTGCAACCTGAAGAAAAAGGCAAGTTTAGCGAATTGTTCATAGTTGCGTAAAGTATTTCCTAGAGGATTTGTATGTAAGAGGGAAAACGACGCATTTCGCATGTGGAATGTCTATCGTTTTAATAATATAACAAAATCGTATCTTAAATGCACATACAATTATCTTAATTCTCCGCCTACAGTGAAAAATTAGTAACGCTCCGGGAGGAGCCGACATTTTTTTTTCTGCGGGTCTTGAGGTGGAAACGAGCACGGCTTGCGATGACGTCACATCAGCTGCCATTGTGGTTATCTTGCCGCTAAGCGCGTACCTTCTGCAGCATATATGTCGCATCATCAAATGTGTTTTCCTTCACAAGAAGAAGTACGAATGAGCACCAACATGGCGCAATATAACACACATTTTGGAACCGAAGTTTGAGACCTCCATACGCACATTCCCCTGCACTGAACGTTTTCATATCAAACTTTTTGCGTGCGCGAAGAAAAATTGGAAAATATGGACGATAGCGTGCTCGTGCTAACTGTCGTGCTATCCATACGCCACATTCACTGAGTTTGAGCGACGCCTACCGCACAAAGGGGTCATGCGAAGGACACCAGTCGGGACTAGGCCGTGCCTACGTTCTGGAAACGGACTTCGCGTCTTCTTTCTCGCAGAACACGCGGTGGGAAGTCCAAATACAGCAATGTCTGGAGCGCGTACAAAAATCATAAGGTACAAAATTAAAAAACAAAGAAAAGAAAACAGCGTCGGTTTTTGTTTAGAACACAAACTTCGCAAAAAGAAAAGAAACAAAAACAAAACCCGCAATTTTTCTATACATTTTTAGGGCCTTCGAATCCGTTTTACGGGAAAATAAGCTCATGGACATTCTTAGAATGTGGACGTCGTTTTCAATAGGACAGTTACCCATATTTCTATTTCACGCATGGATGAACAGCCTTTCTTTTCCTTAGCGGTCGCCATGTTGTATCTTGCCTTAGTTGGATCGGACGACGAAAAATAAAGTTTTCATAAAACTACAGCAAATAGCGGGGAAAAAAATCAAACTGCTGATTGGAACCCTCAATATTACGACTCTTCCTGGCAAGGGAAAGATAGTTATATGTATGTAAATTTCCATAGTCAGCGACGGGTCTAGGCCAACTCGTCGACGGCAACCTCGTCGGCGGCCCATTCGTCGAATAGGCCAATTTGTCATAGGGCAACTCGTCGAAGAGGCACTCTGGTCGCCGCTTTTTCAGAGCCAAACAATATCATTTTGTTCTGCAATCTAGAGGCAGATGCTGCGCTATAGTAATCCATAAAATCGTCGCATGTTTATCGACCTCCAACATGCTCTTTCTTGTCGAGATAACTTTCTGCTATGGCCGTTTTCACGTTGCAGTGGGGGACGGTCACTACGTCTCGTGTGCATCACTGGGGCGAGTGTTAACCTACAAGGCCCACGCTTTCACGCCGCTTCGCGGCGACAGTCTGCGGCTGCTTATAGCAAAATATGTTAACCCATCTGGCTCACCCGTTCACGCCGCTTCGCACAACAGTCTGCAGCGGCTCATGACAAAACAATAACGCAGAAAAGGTACAAAAGAACGATCCCGAGATGACACATTTCTCAACTTGTCTCAAGGTTCTGTCCTTTCTTCGCCCTTTTGTAATTTTTCTTTGTCTTGGAATCTAACAAGGGCGCTATCCCTAGTCAAGCACAAATATAAATTTATGTCAAGAGATAACGAGAAACCACGAACTTTTACCTCGGACCGTCATTCAACCCATTCGACAAATCGCCCTTTGACAGATTGTCCCTTTCGACAACTTGCCCTTCGACGAATTGCCCTATTACGAATCGGCCTATTCGACGAATCGGGCGTCGACGAGTTGGCCGTCGACGAGTTGGCTTTTGACGAGTTGGCCGGATTCCGTCGGCGACAGTTTAAGAAAAGCAATGTGTGGGTTCGTATGTTCCCACGTGTTGCTTGGTGATTGGTCCTTGCGCATTCTTATCGGCCGATGCGGGAACCCGATTGGCTGCGGAGCCATGTGAAGATGCTGCAGGACTCGCCACGCTCCGCCTTTTTCCTGCTCTCAGCGACAATAGATGAGAAATGGCGCGTCACTACTGTTGTCGTCGCTGCCGACACATTTCCCGCCACGTGGGCGAGGCGATGTCTGCCGACTCTGTCCCGACGCTCTTCATTCTTCGCGACGTCGCTCTATGGGGAGTCGAGAGGAGGCCGAGGTCTTCTCGTCTGCAGCAACGCCTTCACGCGCAGCAGAAGACCGCTCGGTCAAGGCGGTGTTCCCCCTCAAGCGGACACGTCCACGTTACCAGTATAAACGACGGAGCAAAGAACCGCGATACATTCTGGCTCGCTCAAAACAGAGAATTAGGAACTAAACAGTACACGCGCTGAGAGTCAGCGCTTGTACTGTTTTGTTCCTTATTATCTGGTTTAACTATTTGTGCGCTAATTACGTTTTTTTTGTTTTTTTTACTACGATCCGATTTTCCCTCATTGCCACCATGATTCACTGAGGGCGTAACGAGGTACGTTTTCGTTACCCTTAACGAGGGCAATTATTATTTACTCTTAGAAATAACAAAGAACTGTCTTTAGTGGTGTAGTCAGGAACTTTTTCCGGTGGAAAATCAGAAAAGGGGGGGGGGTGAAATAATGTATAAATTTATGATAAATAGGTTACTGCGTTACCAGAAGAAGTAACAAGATATAAGTAACTCGTTACTATATAGTAACGCGTTACGTAAAAGTCTGCTCGTTACTCGGTCAAAAGGATTTAATTACTCTTTTTGTTCGCAAAACGTACCGGAGGCGTTATGCTTAAGAGTAAAAAAAAAAGCAACGAGTTACAAGTAAATTTTGTAACGCATCCCATACCAGACTGGCGTGAATGAAATCGGCCTTCGCTCGCGGCTGAGCACTTGTTCATTGAGGCCCGTCAGCAGCCGTCTCGCAGCCTACGTGACCCTGGGACGCCTGGAAGCGTCAATCGGCACGCGGAAAGGCGCTCCCTTTTTTAGCCTCCTGACTCCTCCGGCTCGGAATGTTTCCCCGCAGTTGCATCACTCCGCCCATGGAAATGGTGAACCAAATGTTTAGAAGAAAAGAGATAAAAAAGAAAGAAGTGAAGGCGTTTCCTGGAAGTTGGTGCAATCCAGCTCCATTCCGGAGTATTTTTTTTTACCACGGTTTCAGTTTTTTTTTGTTTTTTCGAGTTTTGTTTTTTAACGTTTTGCAGCAATTGCAGAGAGATGCGGTAGAAGAAATATTGCAACTTCACGTCGATAAGCAATTGAAGCTACGAGCGACGTCCCAACAGAACCCTTCATATAGGAACAGATTCAGATCTAGAACCCTGCACTTTCACTCTAGGGAACCACAGGAGTGGTTCCCAGATATCCTGGAAGTGGAGGACGGGCCCTCTCCGACATTTTCAAGCTGAAATGACGTGCTGCGTCACTACCCAAACTCGGAGCTAGCATGGGTCTTAATTCAGCAAGAGGCTGGCGTCTCTAAAGGTCATAAACAAAAACAATACGATGTACACTCGGCATCAAACCTGTCTAGAACGCGGGAGCAGTGCGCTTCGGACTACGCGTGCGACATCTGCCGGCTGACGCTGGGCCCGAGATAGCGTGCTGTGAGCATGCGCCGCCATTTTGCAGCGCTGGGCAGATGCCAACGTTCTAAAAGCATAATCTATAGTTTAATTGTTATGTGTAATTACCGCGTCTTGCTAATTTGCTATACCACTGTTTAGCGATACTTGCCGGCTGAAATACGTTTATATAATATATTCACATACATTGATTTTATTCGAGGTTTAATTATCTGTATTACGATTTCTATATCTTTGCGATTCTAACAGCGTAGAACTCCGGCTGTAACAACAAAGCTTTGCACTTCCATAAAAACAAAAAACTCTTCCGTGTTTTTTTTTGTTTTTTTAAGGAGCACGCAATGCAAGAATTTGTTGAGACTTTTGAGAGCGAGCTGTTGCTCAAGGTCACAAAAGTGTGACTGGCGGCAACAATAAACGCTTCCGTAACACTCTTGTGTTTTGTGTCTTACCCTAGGACTGTAAGATAGAAAGTTACTCCGCGAAAGTAACGAATTACTTTTTTGTGGTAACGGACACTAACTTTTATGGAAGGGTAATTGTAACTGTAAGTAGTTACTGGTTTGCCTTGTGTGACTAAATATTTCTTTACTTTCTAGTAACGTGTGCAAGAGTATATAGAGATATATAGCTATATATAAAGGACAGAAAGCGTACCTGAAATCGTTGTGTGGCGTTTTAAAACATATAATTCATGGAGTCAACATTTCGGTCAGAGGCAGACGTCCTCCAGGACTGCCCGTGATATGTATATCACGGGCACTCTCATCATCGTACCTGGATGACTTTCATTTAAGGTGATGCACATAATAAAAAACGCCTTAGTGTCTGCTTCCCCGCAGTGCACGGAAGGAGCCAACCGTGCTATTTGAAACCACGTCCAATAAATGTAAACGTAAAAAAAAATACCTGAAGCTGAGATTTGCGTTGGGACAGTAAGCAAGCGAGAAGTCATGTGAATTGCTTTTTTGTGTTTCTTTTTTGCGCAGATTATGTTATTAGGTAGTTGCGCAAAACGTTTCTCCACAGTGCACTCATTTCCAATATCATTTTATTTTAGTTTTGAATTATCACCGTAGTATTATAATTGCGCGTCATGAAATATTTTATCTTGTCTTTTGTTGAAAACAGTTTTTTGTCATTTTTGTTTGTGCTCCCCTTAGGCAGTTGACTACCAAAAAGCACTTGACGCGGTACTCGCCAAGGCAGTCCATTTCTAGTGGCAAAAGGGGTGCACCTTTGTGACACTGAGACTGCGTAATGATTGATGCGTAACGCCTTTTGCTCTTGTTATTCTTTTAAACTGACCGAAGGAAGGCAAATGCCTGATGTGAGTGCATCGTAGTGCGGTACATGCATATCAACTTCTGACGTTGTAGATTGCGCACATCTCAACAACGTTTTTTAGCGTGTTACAAGGGCGTTGGTAGGAGTTACAAATTTGTTTCGTCTTCTCATCCCTCTTAGCTGTCGTCGTTCGAATTTGTGTCCTGCTTTGTTCATGGTACCTTTTTTTCATTTCTACAAACCTTACACATACGGTCAGCGTAAACAAAAGGCTCGTCATCCTATCTTCTTATGGAAAACGAAGTCATTCATTGTCATTTTCAGCGAGAATAGAATACAAAGCGAATGATTAAGTTCGCATGGAATCAGAAAGCTAAGAGCTCTCTGGCATCGTCTGTTTCTGTTAAACCTCACCAAAATAACGATTTGAAGCAGTTTTTCTTTCTTCTCGCTGAGAGAGACAAGGCTAATGAAAGCTACGCAAGACTAAGCGTCCGCTTAATCATTGTGTATGGCGATTACCCTTCGTTGGCGGGAACGCTTCCTTGACGTCCCATTAAAGCAAGGGGTTTCGCGTATACAGAGGCGACAACCTGGCAGGTCATCAATATACTCGATAAAGACCCCATGCATAAACATGCGGGGAGAAAAGCTCGGCCATTGCTCCGATGGTGTAGTTTAGAGCGCTTATATTTCGCCTAATCTTGTTGAACGTCGCTCTTATCCAGGCGTCGTTCATGTGGTTTTATATTTTATAGTTATGCATAAACATGCCGAGATAAAGCTTCGGCTTCTCCTCGTACAGTTTAGTTTAACATGCCAATACTTTGCATGATCTGGTTTAATTTCGATTTTATTTCTAAATGCTTACCGTTTTATATTTTAAGCTATCAAATGTTCGGCTTAGGTAAACTTGCAATAATGTGTTTTTCTTTTAGTGCTTATCAAGCTTGTTTAAAGACGCCTTATGTGTTTCTCCGACCCAAGTAGATAAAATCTCATGTGCAAATAGTTGTTGTACGTACGTTAAAAACCATGATGTCTTACCTCTCTGCACACTGTGACGA
This sequence comes from Ixodes ricinus, assembly GCA_037355805.1. Lineage (NCBI taxonomy): Eukaryota > Metazoa > Arthropoda > Arachnida > Ixodida > Ixodidae > Ixodes > Ixodes ricinus. The sequence continues at coordinate 12,884 of JAZHYW010013884.1, read as the reverse complement.
GGAAGACGACGACGCTGGGGCAGTTGGGACTCACGCATCGCGTGCCAGGCCCCGCGCGCACGGCCCGGCTTCCAAAGAAATTGACGCGTCTTCGTCATTGCTGCTGTTGGCGCACATCTTGTAACATTTGGGGAGGTGAGCGGTAAATCATCTTTCCTTCTTCTTCATCAGGGGGATCGGTGGCCGAGTGGGCTAGCGCACACCAGCTCGGAGCACGTGGAGTGAAATCTCGCGCTGCAGAACCCAGTAATCCTGGGTTCAATCCCCACCCCTGCCCGTTTCGATCTGGATGAGCAACGTACCGGCGTGTGGTCGTGTATCACTACTGCGTGGTGCACGTTAAAGACCCCAGGCTAGCTGTTGTACTGCACTGGCTAAATTGCTTATCTACAGTGGGTAACAATGTCGCCATCTTCTGGCAGACTAACCTCCTGCGGTATAAACAACTAACGACAAATTTTTCTTCTTCATGATCGCTCCGGATCTTGCTTGCAGCAGTCCTCCGCCGTAGTTGAGGTTTAAATTAGAGGTTGAACATTTAAACCTCCAGGTGACTCAACAACCAATTATATTGTGGTTGCACGACGCTCGCGATGCAACAAATAAACCGAGAGGCTTTGCAAAAAGCCTGCGATTACAACGAACCAACGCGGCCATAAGGGCAAGCTTGGCGTAAGAGCGCGGCATCTAACGCCGATCATCTTTCATCTGGACGTGATTAATGGAGTTCTCAGAGTCGTTCTGTTATCGCCCGAAAGCCACTCGCTGCCGTTCAGTCTACCGACGACCGACTCCGGTAAACAAAAACTCCCTCTGGCGCCGTGAAAAATTTATCAACGATTACACTGATGGAAAATCCACTTTCTTGCGTAAATATAGAAATGTAATTAAAATCGTTCCTGAAGAGCCTTCATAAAATACGCAGTAGAAGTATATTGTCTTCAATTTGGCTCAGACTCGCATCATTTGCGTCGCCACCTATGCAAGGAAGTACTCCGAAACGACAACAAAATACGTCAAAAGAGCCGCCAGCTAACGCTATAAGCGGTCATGATTGTAGCGGTCGGACATGAGAATGAAGTATGAAGCCAGGTGCCACGTGATTTATGGCTTGTAGTCAATTTTTATTTTATTCAGACGTGTTTTTTACCACATAATACTCCTTGCGTGCCTTATTAGCATAAAAGAAGCATGAAAGCAAAACGAATACAAGTATTAGGAACACAGGGAAAGAGAGAAACACTCTCATTGCCACCGATAGCTCAATGGCTACGTTTATAGAGTGCAATCCTAGGCTCGAGAGGTTTGTGGGATAAAGAGCTGAAGTAGTGAAATTTGAAGGTCTAAATGGTAGATGTCCAGCGGGTTGACGGACTGAAGGGGTTTGAAGGGCTAAAGAAATTTGAAGGGCTAAGGGGTTTAAAGGGCTGAAAGTCTACGAGGGCTGTAAGGGTATTGTTAATAGGGTAACGCCACTCCGTAACTCCGCTCAATCGCAATTGAGCCAACTGCTGTTGGCTCAGTGACAGTTAGGACTGCTCGCCGTTAGGGAACCTGTTGGTTCAATGCGCAGAGAAAGTTGCAGTATTGATTTTAGGTTTTGGTTCCGGACCTCGATGGACACCTTGTGGTGTGTCTACCGTCGGGGACCGGGGCCGGGTGATCGTGGAAGATGGGATTGGATGCTGGCTGGAGTTGAAGACTTCTTGCTTCTTCTTGTTGCGGCCGACGGCGGAGAGTTAACGGACTTGGAGGCGAAGTTGTAATCAATACAACAAACAAAAATAAACTTTACTGCTGCGTAAAACAATTACATGAAGAAAATACAAATGTCAAAAACTGTAACTAACTACCGCGCAGGGCTTACGTAGTTAAGCAGTTACAAAAACGGACGCCTCGGCATCAAGTGTTTTTCCGCGCACGGTTTGGACGGCGGCACACCCGCAGAGCGGGGCTGGTGCGCACCAGAGCCGTATATAGAGAGAGTTCGGCCATCCAATGGGAAGTATAGGAGTCAAATGAGGAGACGCCATTGGCCGAAAGCGGGCTGGGCGTGTTCCCCGTACGAAAATGTCAGATATGGCCCTGATATATTTTATATGATGGCCATATATGATAATATAAGGAGTCAGATATGGCAATATACCGCTATATATGGAAGCAGATATGGCCAGATATCGCCATATAAGTGGGCAAATACTGCCATATCAGTGCGTAAATACGGCCATATATCGCCATATACGCGTGCAAATACAGCCTATATCGCTGTATAAAAGTTCAAATACTGCCATATACGACATATATGGGTAAAATATATCCCCTGATAATGATAAATGGGCACGTTTCGGTCGTGCAAGCAAAACGTCATATGTACTCGCCAAGACACGTACTAGTTGATTAATCTATATTGCATGAGTCTCATGTAATTGGTTAACTATTGTCAACATCCTTAAAGTTAAGTTATTCCAGATATTTGGAGCAATTAATCAATTGCGCATTTTGAAGATTGAAACACAAATGAAATTTGGTTGTATGTTTGACGTGTGACAATATGACGAAGTGTATAAATCGGAAAGCGAGTTAATCAAAATGGATTTTAGATCTTAGCTCTTAGGCGCCCGTTTCCGAGTTAAGCGGTATCGGCGTCGCCATCGGTGTAACCGCCCCGCTAAATTTAGCGAGAAATTGAATTGGTACTTATGTCACGTGACGTCAATTTTCCCGCTAATTCTAGCAGTGAAACTAATTTTGTTTATGTTTCCCCGCTAAATTGAGCGGGGAAACACGAACCGTTAGCTTACTGAAGATGCAAGACGCTACTTCGTAGTCTCGAATCCTTTTCCCTTTGAACGGCTGCGAAGCCGTTCCGCCCGGAGTACCCTACGCAGCATCTTTCAAAAACCGTTCGCGCAGCATCGCAACCTTCCGTTTGCGAGCGTCTGCGATTCATCGTGTCTTGAAAGTCGGAAGATGTGCTGTCCGTGGTGTCTTTTATGTGTAACTCTTTCGTAAAAAAATATGAAATTTAAAAACGCGAACCTAACAGTGTACACATAATTTTAAATTTACTTGTAAAAATATATATATATATTTACTAATCTATTTATTTGTGAACATCGTGCGCAAAAATAGTCGCGCTTATTTTTTCATTTAAAATTATAATGTGGGTTATACGGCGTAAAACATAGTATCTTCAAACTCGCATCGTTTTGGGTCACTTTCGAGCTCGACAGCTTCTTTGGAAGTTCAAAAGCTGGACTTCATAGAGCTGTAGTTCACTCGGTATTGACAGCAGGGTAGACGCTATGCATGTTTTAGGCCAATCGTGTCTCCGGTTAGGGTCACGTGACTACAGTCTAGAAGCTGGTGATAAGGCAGAACACGGCACCTGGCTGGAGCCCGTGGCCAAACATAGCATTCACTGCACTATCAACCTTGGGTAAAAGTGACAAATCCGCTCGTTGTGGTCGTTGATGCCCCCAGAAGATAAGCGTTTTGTGTGTGCACTCCCGTTTTGGCCTTTCCTTCTCTCGTTTTCTCTCTCTCCCTAAGCTGAAAGCGCGGTAGAAGGTGCGTGGTCGCGTGGTTTGACGGATGACGCATTAGCCGTTGGCAATCTCGGAATGCGTTCTGCCGGACCTAGTTTGACGTGTGTTGCGCCCTGCGTGGCTGCTGCGGATTTCTGCTTCTGCAGTAAATTTCGAAAACGTCACCCCCCAAGTAACATTGATGTGTTGTAGATATGTTGCGAAAATGTTCCGAATGTTGTGGGAGTGTTGGGAGATTTTGCGCAACAATCCCCAATATGTTTCTGACACAACAGTGATTGGCACGACAAACACGCAGCGTTACGCTACTGTTTCGAACGCCATGCTGCCTGGGGAACTGTGTATTAAAGGTCGGGAAAATGTTGGAGGAACAACGTTTGCTAGGCGGCATAATTTAAATGTTGCGCAACTGCAGCGCCCGACATGTTGCTTAAGCAACGTTGTAACAGTGTAGTACAGACGCGAAAATCGCAACATTGTGTAGTCAACTGTTTCCAATCTGTTTCTAACGCAACATTGATCGGCACGAGAAAGGCACAGCGTTAGGCTACTGTTTCCAATTCCATGCTGCCTAGGAAACCGTGTGCTAAAAGTCGGAAAAATGTTGAAGGTACAACGTTTGCTAGGCGGCATAATTTAAATGTTGCGCAACTGCAGCGCGCGACATGTTGCTTGCAACGTTGTATTAGTGTAGTACAGACGCGAAAATCGCAACATTGTGTAGTCAACTGCTTCCAATCTGTTTGTGATGCAATATTGATCTGCACGACAAAGGCACAGCGTTAGGCTACTGTTTCGAATTCCATGCTGCCTAGGAAACCGTGTGCTAAAAGTCGGAAAAATGTTGAAGGTACAGCGTTTGCTAGGCGGCATAATTTAAATGTTGCGCAACTGCAGCGCGTGACATGTTGCTTAAGCAACGTTGTATGAGTGTAGTACAGACGCGAAAATCGCAACATTGTGTAGTCAACTGTTTCCAATCTGTTTCTGACGCAACATTGATCGGCACGACAAAGGCACAGCATTAGGCTACTGCTTCGAATTCCATGCTGCCTAGGAAACCGTGTGCTGAAAGTCGGAAAAGTGTTGAATGTACAACGTTTGATAGGCGGCATAATTTAAATGTTGCGCAACTGCAGCGCGCGACATGTTGCTTAAGCAACGTTGTATGAGTGTAGTACAGACGCGAAAATCGCAACATTGTGTAGTCAACTGTTTCCAATCTGTTTCTGACGCAACATTGATCGGCACGACAAAGGCACAGCATTAGGCTACTGCTTCGAATTCCATGCTGCCTAGGAAACCGTGTGCTGAAAGTCGAAAAAGTGTTGAATGTACAACGTTTGATAGGCGGCATAATTTAAATGTTGCGCAACTGCAGCGCGCGACATGTTGTTTAAGCAACGTTGTATGAGTGTAGTACAGACGCGAAAATCGCAACATTGTGTAGTCAACTGTTTCCAATCTGTTTCTGATGCAACATTGATCGGCACGACAAAGGCACAGCATTAGGCTACTGCTTCGAATTCCATGCTGCCTTGGAAACCGTGTGCTGAAAGTCGGAAAAGTGTTGAATGTACAACGTTTGATAGGCGGCATAATTTAAATGATGCGCAACTGCAGCGCGCGACATGTTGCTTAAGCAACGTTGTATGAGTGTAGTACAGACGCGAAAATCGCAACATTGTGTAGTCAACTGTTTCCAATCTGTTTCTGACGCAACATTGATCGGCACGACAAAGGCACAGCATTAGGCTACTGCTTCGAATTCCATGCTGCCTAGGAAACCGTGTGCTGAAAGTCGGAAAAGTGTTGAATGTACAACGTTTGATAGGCGGCATAATTTAAATGTTGCGCAACTGCAGCGCGCGACATGTTGCTTAAGCAACGTTGTATGAGTGTAGTACAGACGCGAAAATCGCAACATTGTGTAGTCAACTGTTTCCAATCTGTTTCTGACGCAACATTGATCGGCACGACAAAGGCACAGCATTAGGCTACTGTTTCGAATTCCATGCTGCCTAGGAAACCGTGTGTTAAAAGTTGGAAAAAGGTTGAAGGTACAACGTTTGCTAGGCGGCATAATTTAAATGTTGCGCAACTGCAGCGCACGAGATGTTTCTTATGCAACGTGGTATTACTGTAGTACAGACCCGAACATCGCAATGTTGTGTTGCGAACTGTCTCCAATTTGTTTCTGACGCAACATTGATCGGCACGACGAAGGCACAGCGTTAGGCTACTGTTTTGAATTCCTTGCTGCCTCGAAAACGAAAGCGAATATAAAAACAGCGTTTAGAGACCGAACACTGTGACATTTGAGGAGCGCCGAAAGGACATAAAAAAACCAGGACAACCTGAACAATACAAGGCGCCTTGCGTCACTCAGCTTGTCCTGGTTTCTGGTTTTTCCGGAGCCTGTCAAAAGTGGATGAAAAATTATGAACCGACTGACCCGACTTACCACATTAGAGCAGTTCATTTTCATTACGCCAGGCTCTCTTCAAACGTCTTGCATAGTTCAGCTTGCACTGGTCCGTTTTTATTTTCGGGTCCTTTCAAAAGGTGAGCTCTAAGCCATTGGACCAATCTACCACATTCATAATTTGCGGAAGCGAAGAAGAGGAAATGCGACAAAGGGAAAGATTCGCCCGCGTTATTTGAGGCCTATACACCAACTCATGTTTACAAACAAACCGGAGCGCCCCTAGCGGACGCCACCGGCGCCGCGCATGCGCGGTGGACGGTGGGCAAGAAGCCCACCGTCGCCCATAAACAAACCATTGAATTGCGTTGTTGTCGGCGTCGGTGGGAGTCCCCTTGCTCTTTTTCACGTTGAAATTGTTGATTCTGCGTCCTCCTAACAATGTCTGACTGCTTAAGTGGCTTCAGCACAATTAACGAGGCAAAACTTTGCGTGAATAATGTGACGTGCGGCGATTTCATTTCACGTGGACGCCGCAGAACGGGCGCTAAAGCCTGACTCCCACGATGAGATTCTGCTCGCCATTTTCAGTCGCGACGTCGCTCGGGCTGCAAAAGAGTGGACCGCAGCTGAGATGGTGGACGTCGATACTGAAAACCGCAAGTAGAATCGGGCATTACAAGTCGGTGATGGCCACTGGTGACAATGATCAACATCTTCTTGTATCTACTGTTTACACTTAGCCTACTTACCCCAACCAACCTTCAAAAGTGTTTTGAGGCCTGCACTTAGTTCTTATCGCAGTAGACTACTTCCATAAAGCCCTGCATGCAACACGGCGCGCGTTGCACTCTGGGAACTAGTTGGCCAGGGAGGAGACTGCCATGGTTTCGGTTTCGATCGACACGTCGACAAGAGATTATACACAGAGCGTGGACTATAAACGGTCGTTATTTTATGTTTTCTGGTCCCGAGAGCGTCATTTGTGGTCTCTAAACTAACCTAAATGGCCAGACCTCGAAGCTTTAGCACAAGCCCGAGACGTATAGCTTGTCTTAACGCATGCTTGCTGTGTTTTTGTACTTGAGCCTTTCTGTTAGCGTTTCGAGGTATGTGGACGAGCCAGTGCTGGGAATCTCGACGCTGCGAAGCTCGGGGATCTTGCTTGTGTACGAATCAACAAGCTGTAGAAACCAGTAAGTATGCATACATCGAGCTCGCGCCTTTACATTAGTGTTGTTGATAAGGAAGTTTGTTTGTTTCGTGCGTCCATAGACGACATATAACTTTTTGCAATTACTGTTTTGTTAATATGCCTGAGTACGCGAGGTAAAACTCGGAGGCGCCATCGAAACGCTCTATTTGAACACTCTTCTCATCGCTTATCTCTACTGCCCCGCAGCACTGCACGAATTCGTGAAGTCCCCACCCGCTTGCATTTCACTAATATTCAACATCGCGTATACGCATAAAGTTATCCTCAATCATATAGGCACATTCGCGCATACAAACCGTTTTAAGAAAGCAAAAGTCGAGCACTTGTGTGAAGAATGTCGCACCATTCGGTGGAAGTGTGCCGGACGGGCATGAACCCCGGTGCGCCAAACGAACGAAATTATTCAAAGCGCATTTGACGGTTGCTGATGGCCATAATATTTGTCATGTGTTTGTTTTTTTCCTCACTGAGTATGCCGAGATAATTTCAGACACACCGTTCAGACAGAGATCTTGGGCGTCAGTAAAAGGTCGTCCAAAAAGGCTTACCGAGGAGTAGGGGACGCTTGTTAGGGCCTCCGTCGTAGCTAGACGATCTCAGCGTTTGCGAAAACTTAATCTTATATCAGCATAAAATTTGAGTGTGAGATATGTGATGACACGAGGAAGACATCATAGTAACTTTTGTGCAGTAGTGAGGTCGAATTTATTGCGTTTCCTTAAAGTTAATGCGCCAACGCTGGCTCAACTTTTATACTCCTGTGAGAATGCGGCTCGCTTTTCGCCCAATGAAGTAACAAGAAGCGGACGTTTGGCAAACAAAATACGTGTAGGACTCAAGGTGACCAAATTTCAGTTGTAGTTCACTGGTACTAGACGGGATTACTGACACGAGCTCAAAGATGCACTCGTGGGGTGAAGTGACTAAGCCACGTCTTACTACGTTTGCATACGCACGCACAATATCTGGTGTTTCGGGAACCAAGGAAAGTGGCCAGGTCTTCGTTTTTGTATCGCTCGAGAATGAGTGTATTGTACATTCGTGAAAAGTCAGGTAGTCGAAAACGCAAGCAGCGTGTTCGGTCGCGGCGTGACAGCATGAGATGAAGCTGCTCAGTCGAAACCGAAACTGAGTGGCCAACTAGTTCCCAGAGTGCACTGCGTGGTATTTCGCCGCGATGGGGCGCGTCGGTTTTGGAAGAAGTCTATTCATCCAAAGGTCTAGGGCCCCAACATCGGGAAATTGTTCAGCTTAAGCACGCTGTGTCCGTTTTTCCTTCACACTTGCCAAACTCTGTTTGTATGGACAGATTATGATACATAATTTTGATTGCCTGATACGCTGCACCTCTTTGCTCTGCAAGACATGATTTTTGGTATCGTTTAAGCCAAGTGTAAATACCTCACCATTATTTTTTTTGCAATTATTATTATTATCTTTATATTGCAGGCTTTTGGGGATGTTATAAAGACCTACATGCTACTAGTTCCAAGCACAGACTGCATTAGCATAGAAAGCATCTATCTAGCCTTGATGTGCTTTTGGACAACTGAAAAGGTTATGAAACATTAATATCAGAGGCCGTTGTGTGCAGGTGACAGCGACTAACCCCTGAAACCGTGGTTGCACACCAATTCCTCGCAATCTCAATGGATGCTGTGCTGTCCCAAGGCCAAGCTTAACAAAAAGCATTGCTTAAGATTCTGTTGTGGAGCAGTGAATAGGATGCTCAAAAGCAGGTCCAGTGGTTGCAAAGGTTCTGGGCACAGCAACATCATTTGCCTTTCTGCATAAGGCAGGCTCGTATAACAGTATCTTCCCGAGCCCCTTGCTCCTCAAGAGTTCGACCCCGAGGACGGTGTGATCTTTGACAGCAGAGGACAAGCTGTGCAGCGTTGAAAATAATAAAGGTGGCTGCCTCTGCACCCCAAGTATGTGCTGCCTACTAGGGTCGCCCTCGTCAAACTTGCAGCCTGACAGCCGTCGAGCCTGTTACCAGCTTTGTCTTTCGAATCGTCACATCTGAAATATACTTGTGTGCATCTGCTTGCAATTTTGTGTCATACATTGTAACTTGCCCAATCTAGTATACACGGCAAGTCCCTTTTGACTGCAGAGCAATCTACCTAGCAGACAGTACAAGCGGCATTCAATTTTGTTGGGTTCTTTTATCGACTACCTATTATAGATAAAGGAGCAGTTTGATACGAGGACACTTTTCTTGATCTGAAGCAATTTCATATGCATTAAAACGACTGACACCAAGCCCATAGCAGGCAAGTCTGGTATTTCAGAAAATTCTGTTATGTTAGAAAAAGATAGACATAACAAGTATATTTCTTTTTATTGCTCTGGTACCTGGGCTGAAGAAACACCTCACCAAGCATGTGATGTCAGAGATTTTTTGGTATGGCACCTAAAATTAGAACTTTATACGTTTGTGATAAGTTGCTTTTTCTGAAAAAGCTTTGTAACACAATGTTTATGGCAAGGGTAACCTGGCAAAAATGCAAACCGCATAAGCTAGACTCCGAAGCATTACGACTGAGAACAAAAGCAGGGCCCCCTCACGGGTGGCATCTCGTTTCTCATCGACTGTGTAAGCATTCCGGCTCCAACAGTGTATTGTTCTAAGCATAGAGAAAGAAAAGGTGAAGAATTAACTGTGGTTGCTGGCATCTGGATGATTGGAGCTCCACCACCGTACCACCATTAATTGGGAAATTTCTGGTTCTTTGTATACGAAATTCACATTGACATCAGAAGTTGCGGTACAAGTGTCGGTACATAAACAATTGCACCGAGATTTGCTGACCTAAAAATTTTATTCCATGTATGACAATTTTGTCGGGTATGACCAAGGTACTTCTGCAAATCTTGTTTCCATGCTATACTGAAATCATGACAGAAGCAAAATAGTGCATAGGGAGCATTTTTATTGTAGATGAAAATTCTGCACCACCATGAGGTGCAGCACAAGTGTGGTCAGTGAAGATGACTGCTGGGCATGTGCAGCTGCTTGTCCCACCAGAGCCTGCAGCCAAAGTACACAAAAGGGGCTAATGCTTACAAATACATACATTTTTAAACAGCATGTTAGAGAAATTGCATAGAACAATATAATCCCAGTAGTGTATGGCATACCACTGCTTTAACCTTCTCTCATAACTCTCATGCAGTACTGGAAATAGCAAGAATGCGAGACTTCGGAAAGACGTTTAGTTTATGCGAGCACCTTCCTAACCAAGGAAGTGCTCAGACCAGCACACTCATGCTGTGGGTTTTCCAGTACAGCACGTAACCTATGAGACGGGCAGCCCTCAGCAATGTGCATTTAGCTTGATCTAATTACTTTGCAGTAAACAGGCCTGCTCTGTCGATCACATAAAAAATGGAAAGGGACAAGCTGGTGGAAATCGGTCACTTCGAAACCCAACAGAAGGTCAGAAAAGGAAAAGGAAGGAAAACACAAGACTGCTGCATTCACCTTCCTTTCTGCTATAACTGTCTGTCATAGCTGATTTCCAATGACACGCTAACTGTTGTTCCCATCAATGCACTTGGTGCTGTGGAAGTCCAGCTCTTCCACATTGTGTTGAGCCAGCAACAAAGGATGTGAGCACGAGCTGCTCTGGATGTAACTGAATAAAGCAAGGATGAAGAAACTCGGCCTAAAATAACTTATTATTGCCATATGATGCAGGTTTTCTTTCCACGGTTCTCTACACAATGCTTGCCAGCCAATTTTGGACCTTGACTGCACTTCTCTAAAGCTAGGGAATTCATGTTGCACTCCAGCAGCATGTGCAATGCAACCAGCTGCTCCTGCTGAGTGGGCGAGAGGTCCTAAACAGTGCAGTTGGGGGCAGTTCAGGCCCTCACCATCCAGGGTGGCAGTTCACCTGATGACTGGTGCACGGCTGACAACATGACACAGTTTCAGTAGCACGCATACATGGTTTGCGTGTGATGTCATGTCAGTAGGCGCCGTGGTGGTGGCCACCACTCTGTACATGTCAGATGCAGTTAATGGCAGAGGCTGCTCCTATTGCCACGTGCGTCTCTGAGCAGGCGCGCTTGTGGCGGAGTGATTGTCGTGCTTGTTTGCCTTGCAAAGGTCCGAGGTACGATGCCTGGCCGTGCAGGCACCTTTTTGTTGTTTCTGTAAATGTGGCATTCTGGTGAATTCAAGAACCCTCTTGCTTGTTCGAAGTTCAAATGTTATATGCGCCGAACCTTCTACGCCGATTGTCCCAGATACCCACGTATATGAGGGTGAGGCGATACGGAGTCTCGCTCTTACGCTCGATCGTGCTACTCCGCCTTGATGCCTGCAAAGCTACCTCTTTGTATTTTTGTCTTGGCACAAGTTCACCAAATTAAATGTTTCGTTTTTGTTCATTCATCACCTCATCATCTGTCATTCGTGACATTTTGGTGGAGGTGTGGGGCATTAACAAAAAGGTGCATGCACGGCCAGGCATCGAACCTCGGACCTTTGCAAGGGAGGCAAGCACGACAATCACTCCGCCACAAGCGCGCCTGCTCGGAGACGCGCGTGGCAATATGTGCTAGTGCAGGAACTTGGGCTAGGCCTAGGCAGAAGTTTAAACCGTCAAGTGATCACGACAAAGTTTGCCCGTATTTGTCCAGTTCAGTATGCAGAAAATATTGCCCTGTGTGCTGGCAAGAACCATCTGCTACTTACTCTTAACTGGACTATTACAGATTGTGATCTCTAGCCAAAGGTGGAGAACTTGAATACCCAAGTGCAAAAAATTAAGAGAAATATGCAAAAGTGCATGACGACAATTTTGCCGAGTTCGATAGGCAATGCCCAGCTAGGTGCGTCCTGTTCCCACAGCCCTTTGAACCTTCTATATAAATAGCAGATGTCAATTTTGGAATTGGTGAGCCAGTTTTGTCTTAGTGTCATTTCCTGTGTCAATTTCAGAGTGGTGGGTAGCTGTAGTGTTGCCGGGAATGTTTGGTGGAAGCAGGCTGCTGTTGGGAAATGGAACCGGAGACAGTGTGGGAATGTTTGGTGCAAGCAGGCCACTGTCGGGAAACGGATAACCGGAGCCACAGCCTTTTTGCAAACTAACACTTAGTCTCATCCATTTTTCTGCTGTCTTGTTCGACACAAAACTCGAGTAACCATGTGTGAATTGCCTCTGCACCATGGGTACACCTAAGTTTTTGTGAGTCTTGCTGAGGTGTCACCTTGCTAGAAACACGGTTGGGCCTACGGCCACCTTGGGAGCTACCGACCAGGCACAATAATGTTTATGACAGCTTCTTCGACCTTCCTCGTAGTTATGCACGGTGCAGATAGTGGTCACAGTTTTATGTAATTGCTGAGATGGGCACAAAAACTGTCACTTTGGGCCACTGGAGCCAGCACAGTTCACCATGATCACAGTGTAGCAAAGCTGCAACCACAGACCATCAGTGGCCATCAGCATGAGACTACCGACGGCACTCGTGCATAATACATGTTAATGACGCGACATAGGTGCAAACAGTGTATCATGGAGATGAGTCCAGACTTTTTATACCTACCATTTGGTGGTGGTGGTGGTGGAGCTGCCACCTGTGCTGGGTCCTCACTAGCACCTTTGGTCGCAGCAGATGGGTCCTGCAAAATCCAGTTAAACACATGTTAACGCACAAAAAATTGACAGCCTTTCTAGTT
>JAZHYW010013883.1:0-56349 GCA_037355805.1 Ixodes ricinus | reverse complement strand
CTTCAGCAAAAGGCATCAGCAATAGCCCACAAGCTTTACCCGCGCAGTGGACCATTCCGATGGTTGTGCCGCCATCAACAAAAGAAGCACAGGAATTCGCAGAGGTTCAAACTGATGTTCATCCTGATGGGCAGATGGTTCCGCCACCTACCTCTAGACCACAACGTTCAAGACGGCCTCCTGATAGATATGGCGACGGCATCTAGAGGGGGAAGGAGTGTGATGGCCAGCGGAGCCACGCGACCACCAAATATCTAAAGCGATCTGCGGCCAGAGCGCGTGTCCGCAGAGCGCGACAGAGACACGAGCTCCGATGGCGCAAGCAGTCGTGCCCGAACGCTGATCCGCTCCTGATCAATAAACCTAAGTATTCGGGCGGTAGCCACCTAGTCTACGCGAATACAACAGGCAGACAACGGATGGACAGCAGAGCCACGTGACTGGCGCCCCGGTGCGACGAGAAGCCGAAACACACTTCTCCCGAGCGATGGAATGTCCGCTTGTGCACCTCGCATACATCGCGCTACCGCTTCTTTTCTCATCGGGTTTGAAAACCATGCTTCGGGTGCTCGCCGCTGCAAAAGCTGTGCGCTGAATACCAGGTTCCCCGAGAAATGCTCTCTGCTACCAGATACTCTAGCTCCAAATTTACGACCGGGCACTCTATGGCACCGTCGTCGAACTGCCAGGCTTTGTAAGTATAGGGGAGGCTATGGTCTTTGGTATTGACAGCGCCACAACGGCACTTTGTTACCGGCTATTTTCTTCTTTTTTTGTTTTCTAAAAAGCGCGTGCAGTGGGCATTGGGCACAACAAAAACCTTAAGTATAGAGCGGGTTGTTAACGCTCTGTGTTAACGCCTTCGCTTTACAAGCAGCGGACCCATGTTCGATTCCCGCGGTCAGCAGCAATCTTTTTCAAGTACTTGGTGAGGGTCAGCGCTCAGCGGTTTCCAAAACCATCGGAGTACTACCGTTTTACTAGAATAACGCGACCCTACCATGAAAGTCACCAGATTCTATAGATGGAGTCCGACGACCCCCAGACAGGAATTCCTTGATTCCGGCGCCTTCATTGTGCGTGATTGATTTAGTCGGTGATAAGAAACCTACAAAGACGATTATTGCAGTGACATTGCACTTTTGACGGTGTTTGATTGGATGCATCGAATCGTAGCGTCGGTTGCGGTCGAACCAACACGCTCGTTTTGTACTTACCAACGACAGGTTCGCGCTTTCCACTTTTCCCTCGTTTTCTCCACTTTCCTCTTCTACCCTGTCCACCCTTGCCTCGTTTCCTCCTCCCCATGGTGAGGAGGATCTTCTGCCTTGCAGAATCGCAAGCCTGGTCGTCGGCCTTTAGATTGAAACGGACAGTCCGCAAGCGACCGTCAGCGCGCGCAGCTGGTACCTGACGAAGCGTAGCTCTCCACGTGGCCTCACGAGATCACGGGTTGAATCATGACGTACAAAGGCATAACGCAGCTGCCGTGTGACGTCGCAAGTTCGTACAAAAAAATTCATAAACGCGATAAACCGCCTCCTCTCGCGACTAGCTTCAGTTACCCCCAGGGGCTCCTAAAAATCCGAGAGTACTAAGATTTCAAGGCCCGACACGCTCCTACTAAGAAAGCAAAACCAGTGGAAAACATCTCATTAATTAAAACGTGCTCGTGACACAATCTTCTCCCGAATAAATTTGAACTTATCTCACGGCTGCCCGCAACCGGGCCTGCTCACGGCTGCCCACAACCAAGCATAGCCAATCATCCCGCACGCATAAGAGAAACATGACACATTCTGTGTTTCTTGAATTTATCAAAATAATCGAGGAAAGCTTTTTTTTTTATCACTGTCCTTCGCCAGTTTGAGAGCGAGGAATCACAAGGAGGGTTATTTGCATAATTTTGTTTTTCGGCCTTTTCTTTTGCATTTTGTATCGCGTCTAGATTTGCTATAGCTGATCCTCGGTCACCAGTTAGAGTAACTCAGAAAGAAACGAGATAAAAAAAAAGAAACACCGTATTTGTAACGCATTTTCTTATACTTGCTCACGAGCAACACACGTAAAGATTTTAGGAGTGAAATACGATTCACGGTACTCCTTTCATAGTGACGTGCTCCTGCCTGATGTGAGTATACCTTCAGATGAACGAAGCAGCGTACTGGTCGCGGCGGCTCGGCGGCTGCCCGCACCTCAGCCCCGGCGCGAGATCTCTCGTGACCTTCTGCCCGTGACGTGTGGAGAGCATGGCATAAACGGGTCATTACTCCCGCAAGACCGATGAGCAGCCCCGCGGGCCACATCGAGTGGACGGCACCAAGTGGCCGGGCGCCAGATACTCCAGTCGCCATTCCCCACAAATGGTCGGGTAGGCGCGTTAAACTCTCATTTGCTCGCGCTTCATTCGTTTCGAAATGAATCTGCAAGAAACGTGAAAAAGAAAATGATTTCCTTAGTTTTCTCCCGAGCATCGCAGGACGGACCGCGTTAGCTTTATGACGACAATCAAACAAAATTTGATATTCATAAGGGGGTTTTAAATAGCGGCCAGGCTCTTAAATCGACCGCGAAAATCGGTTTCTTAATCTATCGCGCTACAACTTTGTGCAGCATTGCCTACAGGTGGTGCATTTTTTTCTATAAAATTTGCTAAGAGCGAACTTACCCGAGAAAAAGTAAACAAAAAAAAAGATTAACTCTTATGGAAACGCAGCGAAGTCACCGGTCTTCAAACAGTTGGGCGCCCTACTGTTTGACGACTAGTGGCTCCGCTGCGTTTCCATAAGAGTTAAGCCTTCTTTTGTCGTCAGGTAAGTTTGCTTTTCGCAAATTTTAGAGAAAAAAATTCACCACCAGTGGGCAACGCTGCACGAAATCGTAGCGCGATAGGTTAAGGAACAGATTTTCGCGGTCGATTTAAAGAGCCCAGCCGCTATTTGAGACACCCTGTGGAATTGCCCACCTGCGCTGGGGTGAATTAGAAGCAGTAAATAAGCTCTGCTCAAAGTACTGGCACTCGAATCCCCGATTGTCTTGTGAGCGCCGCCATTTTGTCTCTTGGTGCAGAGCGGGAGCAAAAATGGCCTTTGTTACGATTCTAAAATATGAGAGCCTGAGCTTCAGATACCGTGTCAGGAAGACCATGTTGTCGTTCACCATCTTAGCATCTCTGAGGGATTGAAAATCGTTTGCTCCGGTTTCAGATAAAGCCTCACATAACTGGAAACTTAGCTTATAAACACCGAGATGGAGCAAGTGTGATTACTCTGAAGCGTCGCTTGTTTAGTGGTTCTAGGGTAAATTACGAGTTCACGGGCTAACTGTTGATGCTGGACATTTATTTGTTAATGTTGTCGTGCCAGAGCTGTTTCGGAGCACTTGTGCCTGCGAGACGGACTTCGAAGCACCAAAGCCAGTGGGCACCAGTAAGCAGAGCCCAAACGACGGTGCCCCCCGCATTGCAAAGCGAATAGAAGCTGCCGTAGCATCCAACGAAGGCAAAGGAAAATGTTCAACGCTCAGGCAAGAGCCTGCAGCCTTGAGATCGGATCTACGCCCACTCGGGCTGACAAACTTGCCCCTGTCTAAATATACGCGCAATTATTACGCGCACGTCGTCCAAGCATATCGGTGGCGGAATCCAGTGCTATATTTCATCCTTCGATTCCCGAAAACCGTTCTACAACTAAACGTGATTGTCATGGAAGAGTGATTAATCTCAAAACACTCAATGACTCCCGAAGGCGACGATGGAGAATTCCCTTTCTTTCGATGTACATCCGTATTAAAAACCATTCTTTCGCCAATAAAAACTTCGTAGCTTTCTGGTCCTCCTCGTGCCTGTGCACACGTCAATGACAGAGAGATTGAACACGCATGCAGCGTCCCTTTTAGAATAAACAACTGATCGGAACGGCAAAAACCTTTGTCCTCGAACTTTTCCGAATAGTGACTGCAAACTGAGTAAGCGATGACATAATAGTTACGGTGATCCCCCTTCGCTCAGGAGCGGAGTGGTATAACGGGGTTTGCTACCTATCTCTCTTGCGTGTCTGAATGAGGACTTTTTAGCAGACAAAGTTCTCGTAAACACTTCTAAAATCGGAGAATCGCCCTGCCACTTCCAAGCGGGATGCGAAGGACAACCCGATGCGATAGGTTCCGGAAAAGAATATATATCACATTTTTATGACGAGACCTATAGCATAGAGGGCGCAACCATGACGGATGCACGTTCCCTTTCGTTTCATTGAATACGGGTTTCGGCGACGGGAGCATTACCGCGCTCGAACATGTATCACAACGTCTCGTCGTAGCTTCGTTCCTACTCGTGAACTTCCACTTGCTTTATATACTAACGCTTTATCTTTGGGGACTCCTCGAGGGATATCCGACATTTCTCCTCTACCCTCATAGCCGGCAAATAAAACACAATGACGAATCGTGACGCTGGAACAACGGCCTGCCATCTCATATAGAAGAAACATGGGACCCAAAGCTCACTTCTAAAACAAAAAGGCACAGGCAAACGCACAGTACCCTACGCACCTATAGAGACACATGTACACGAAGGGGAAAAAAAGACGAAGGACTTCACTGCCCCCTGGGCTTTTCGTCCGGAAAATCCAGGCATGAGCAAAAGCGAGCCAGCGGCCGAGACAGAAGGTGTATCTCCCGCTCTTGATCGTGACAGACGGACCGAGAAGCTTCGTTCGCGTCGCTGGACGAAGCGTGCCGAGCATCAATCCAGCATGACTTGAAGAAGAAAACAAATACCAGTGAGTTATCGGAGACCAAATGTGTGTGGGATATATACCAGCTAACGCAAAAGAAAACAAAGAAAATTTTGTACTTCTTTTTTAACACGGTGTGGTTTTGTTTACACTATATATGTTTAATACTCTTGCGAGGGATTACGTCAAGATTCGAAAGTACATTTTCACGGCAGCCAGGCAGGACAACGCTTGGTTATTATTGTAGTTCGCAGTCGTACTTAACGAACGCCCCCGCAACGGCGCTCTAAAGGAAGGCCTCGATCCCGCAGAACACGAGACAATCAATTACGGTAAACAACACCAGGATGAAGTTTCACTTGCTCATTGTATGATGCTTATGAGTATAACGTTTCATTTGTTTATTGTACAATACTGATGAGTATGACGTTTCAGCTTCTCATTGTATAATGCTCATGAGTATATCGTTTCTCTTGTTCATTGTACAACGCCCAAAAGTATGACGTTTCGCTTGCTAATTGTACAATGCTCATGAGTATGATATTTAATTTCCTCATGAGTATGACGCTTCACTTACTCACTGTACAATGTTCATGTGTATAACGTTTCACTTGCTCATTGTGCAATGCTCATGAGTAAAACGTTTCACTTTCTCAATGTAAAGGGTGGCTCAAGTCACCAGGCTCGATCTAAATTGGACCGTAAAAATCGACGCCTGCACGTAGCCATCTAAACTTTTCATCAAAGGTGTAATACACAGGTCGTTTTTTTTTTTGTAAAATTACAAAGCGTAGCTCTCTTTCTGTAAAAAATAAGGCCAAGAAACTTGCCAGGGTCTACGGTGGGCAGCAACGCAGACGACAGGGTTCCAGTAGCGGGGTGTGTTCGGCGTTCGTATTGCTAGATGGCGCTACCTCCTTATCGCGACGGCTCGCGACCACTGTGGTTTATTAAAATGAATATAATCTTTCTGAAATGTACCTTCGGTTAAAAAAATAAATGAGAACAATAAAAACAAAACTTTAAGTAAAAAAAAAACGCGTCTGCATAACGGCGGCGCATTTGCTGCCAACAGATTTCGTCTGCGTGTGGTCTGCTTTCTTTCGCTGGTCGGCTGCACCTTCAGACGCTGCTCCCGACGCCATCTATCAATACGAACGCCAAACACACCCCGCTACTGGACTTGGTCGTCGGGGTCGCCACCCGCCGTAGACCCTGGCAAGTTTCTTGGCCTTATTTCTTACAGAAAGAGAACTACGCTTTGTAACTTTTCAAGAAAAAACCGACCTGTGAAATACACCTTTGACGAAAAGCTTAGATGGCTACGTGCAGGCGTCGATTTTTGCGGTCTATTTTCGATCGAGCCTGGCGACTTGAACCACCCTATATAATGCTCACGAGTATGACTTTTTCATTGTTCATTGTACAATGCTCCTGGGTATGACATTTCACTTGCCCATTGTACACTGCACGAGAGTATACCGTTTCACTTGCTTATTGTATAACGCTCATAAATATGAGGTTTCACTTTTTATTGCACAATGCTCATAAGTATGACGTTTCATTTGATTATTGTACAACGCTCATAAGTACTACGTTTCACTTGCTCATTGTACACTGCTCATGAGTATGACATTTCACTTGCTTATTGTACAGTGTACATGAGCGTAACGTTTCACTTGCTCATTGTGCAATGTTTATGAGTATGACGTTTCACTTGCTTATATTACAACGCTTATAAGTATGAAGTTTCACTTGCTTATTGTACAATGCTCATGAGTATGACGTTACACATGCTCATTGTACGGTGCTCATGAGTGTAACGTTTCACTTGCTCATTCTACTCTGCTTATGAGTATGACGTTTCACTTGATCATTATACAAAGCTCATGAGTATAACGCTTCCTTTGCTCATTTTACAATGTTCATGAGTATGACGTTTCACTTGTTCATTGTATAATTTTCATGAGTATGGCATAGGGTGGTAGACCACCACAACGGAGCCACGGACACAGGAGTAACAAATATATGTTGGTTACCTCTCTCTACACCTGTCTCTCTCTCTCTCTCTCATGATTATTACACTTCACCTACTCATGGTCCCTGGGCCCCTAACAACTTTTGGTGTAATCTTATTCTGACGTTCGTCATTCGCTGATGTCCTTTTATTTGGCGCCGTGATTGGCTTTCGCCGTGTTCTGCCGAAAAGTTAACTCACATACTTTTTTTAGAGTGTAGTCAAATGTTGCCAAGCGCTACATTCATTGCTAATGGGTCATTATTTTTATTTTAGTAATCGCGTAGTCTCTAACGAAAAGGAGGCTCGGACTTCGAATTGGTTGTTCATGAATGATCGGTGATCCGAATGCATTGCCGGAGAGTATACGTTCGGGAACCTCCGAAGAGTGCTGACAACGAGACAAGAAACGTTGCCTTCAAAATTCAGGACGGATGTCATACGAGCACCACAAAACAGAATCTTCGACGGAATACCCCGCCATTGCTCCATCACAAGAGACGTCTTGCGCAAAGAGAAATATGTGAACGTTGTTTGAACGGTTTCTCAGCGTCGATGGAAGGAAAACATCGTATCCCTGCCGAATTCAATTTTGCCAAGAGGCTTCTGGAATGCATCACTACGCTTGTATTTTGTTCGAATTCGCTTCCAAGGCCATCTCTGTCAACAACCTCCATTAAAATAAGCCCTGGTAGTAAGATACGGCAGGCTAATAACCAAACCCCCACCCCCTCCCCCAATCCCCATCTCCGACAGTAATATTTGTTTTCGCTATGAAAATATCGTTGTAATACAGATTATCTTGAAGTGGAATAGTAAGAAAATTGATGTCAATGCTGCATTTTTTTCTTTGTGCTGTTGTTTTTGTTTTTCTACATGCTCGTGTGTCATCATCGCGATCTTTCTCTCGGTTTTGCTTTCAACGAAATTGTCGTTCGGTGATGGCAGCGACTTGATTGAAGCATTTTCTTGTCGTGGAAAAACAATCGCTTCGCCGTTCTATTTATGCAAAACATATAACTGTATCTAAGAGACACGATGAGAAGAAGTAAGAAATCTTAAAGCACTGATACACTCTCAGAACTCCCTGAGTGTATATTACGCCAGGATAACAAATAAGATTGGTAACATGCTTCAATGGTAAAGCAGTTTTAGCAAAAAAGGACAAAGCTATGTCGCAGTATTCGTGCCCAATCATCGAGCCGCATTAGGGGTCGTATTGAAAAATAGCTTTGGTGGGGGCGCCGCTGTTTCTCTTGATAAATAAAAATTGCGAAAGAGCGACAAAGTTCTCCGAATAAAGAAGATACACATCCCATTAATCAAAAGGAGCAAACGGATGGCTGTGAATGATAAAGCATGGATTTGGATTAGAGAGAAACAAAATCTATCACCGAGGCCGGGGGACTCAAGAAAGTAAAGTGTTCTGAGTCATCCAGCGATGATGCATGAAGCCAGTCGAAAAAGCGATGTTTCCTCCTGAAGGATATCCAGTTCAATTCGTGTATTGGGACTGAAAGTGCCACTGCATAGAACCGCAGACGCGTCGCGTAGGATTCAAAAAGCTTTCCAAAGTCAGAAATAAAGCAAATCAACAAAGTGGTCGTTGTGAATGTTTACACATCTACAGGAATTTCCTGAGAAACGAGAATCGTGTCTTTCGACCCGTGTAAATCAACTATGCACCGCAAAAAGCTCTAACTCCGTGTTAATGTGACTCTAGTGGCTGGGATAGAACGCGAAAGCTTAAAAACACAACCTGGACCAACAAAAAAATTGAGAAAAACGAAATTTTTTAATCAGCCGATGTCCTCCTAAGCTATAATATCATCAAAAAAGGAACGAAGTTTTATTAACTGTGGGCAATTGTAGCATATACTTCAGTTAGAAAAAAAAAAGAAATTGTCTCCAAGAACGTGGATATTGTTTGCGTCCTTACTGACAAACTGTTTTTTACTGAAAAAGATGCTAAATGGGCCCGAAGTGTCATTTATTGTTTTGGCAATATTAGGCTTAAGTGGACGACGTCTCATAAATAAATTTCGTTTTCCTCAATTATATTTTGATCAAGGTATCGCGATGTTCTCAAAATATTGCGTTCAACCCCAGCCACTTTTGTCACAATCTCACAAGGATTGAGCATTCGGCGATTAATAGTTTATTTACCCGGGCTGAAAAACACGGTTCTCTTTTCTTGGGAACTCACTGTATACATTGTAGCTCTGTCCTCGAGGTACGACAACACCGGTTAATCACTGTAAAGGAGCGACTATACTTCGTTTCACATTATCTGCGAGCGAAGCCAAAGCTAAGCGCGGGCCCTGCGCTTTTTGCCTTTCTCCCCAGCTCGCGCGCTCGAGCAAAGCCTGAACGCACGGAACTTTCGCGCTCGCGCTTCCAGCTCTGCCTTCGCTCGCACATAAGGTGAAACGAAGTATAGAGATCTAGACCGGCTTGTTAGAATCAGCGTCTTAGCTTAGTCTGTGTGAAAGAAAGCCTACTAAGCCTGGGGCGCGCGAGCGCCTAAGATTCGGCTTCACCTGACACTTCGCTCGTGTAAGCTTCGGCAGTAGTTTTCTTTTTTTTTAACAGTTTTATTTTAGACGTTGATTTCAGATAGCCCGCCCTGGAGTTTTCAGGCGCGTCGCGTGCATTCACGGGCAGCTCGATAGCGGCACACTCTAAAAAAAGCCCGTGCGTCTACCTTCCCGCACAACACTCGGAGAGCCAATCACCGCAACCTACGGAGACAGCTCAGCGAATGACGATGCCAAAACATATGTTTAGACCAAAAAACGCAGACTGAGTTGTGACATTAAGCAATGCAAAACGTCACGCTTGCATTGCTTAATGTCACAACTCAGACTGCGCTTTTTGGTCTAAACATATGTTTCTGCATCGTCATTGGCTGAGCTGCCGCCGCAAGTTGCGGTGATTGACTCTCCGAGTGTTGTGCGGAAATGCAGACGAACGGACTTTTTTAGAGTGCAGGACGCGTGTCTTCCGAACGGCCGCGCCTCCACGCGATGCGATCGTATGCCTTCCGCCGTGCTTCGGCTGCGCGAGCGCGCTCAATTTGCACGAACATAGCCTCCTCTATAGTGACAAAGCCTGGCAGATCGCCATGAGACGCGGCCGCCGTAAGTGAGAAGGTAGAGCGGTAGACAACGGGTGAGAGGAGAGTCATGTAACGGGCGCCCTGCAGCGGCGAGACGCCGAAACACACTTCTCCCGAGAGATGCAATGTCCGTTCGTGCTCCTCGCGTTCCTCGCGCGCCCTCACCGCTGCGAAAGCTGTGCTCTCACTACCAGCTTCCCCGAGGAAATTCTCTGTGCTACCAGATCCTCGCGCTCCAAATCTGCGACCGGGCGCTCTATGGCTCCCTCGTCGAACAGCCAGGCTTTGTGAGTAGGAGGCTAAGGCACGTCGCACGAGGCACCGGAGTGTTGTTGATGGCAGGATGTTCCCACTGGAGGCGGACAACAGAAGCTGCTTCCTGCAGTTCTCCCTTCGCCAGTTATACAGACGCTTTAAACACGTCGCCAGATTAAACCGCCATTGCCAACCTTCTCTTGTTTTACAGATGCCGAGCCACTGAAGCGGGCGTTGACGAGCCTCCACAAAGGCTTATGCTGGGGACAAAGACACAGCAGCACCTAAAGTGGATACTCTCAAAACTCTAACTACATAACCTGTCCAGCTGTGGAAATGATGAGGTGAAGAGGAAACACAAACTGAAGGTCGGTTATGGCGGTGCGATTACGTGTTAGCACATCCATCGAGCCAGTACATCCACCGAGCCATTACATCCATCGATGGATGTAATGGCTCGGTGGATGTACGAGCTCGATGGATGTAATGACATGCGTATGGATGTAGCTGCTCGATGGATGTAGTTGCTCGTTGGAGGTAGTGGCTCGTTGGATGTAGTGACTCGGTGGATGTAATTGCTCGCCCTTCCTGTTATCATGCTTAGCGTGCCATTACATCCATCGTGCTAGTACATCCATAGAAGCCAAGATGGCCGCCGTGGGGTCGCAATTATATTTAAGCCAATTTTAAGCTAATTACTTTTTTTGCGTTATTCACATTCTTATTGGATCGGGAGCCTCAGCAAACAAGGGGTAAGCCACAGAACATTAGTGAATCACAATTTAATTCGACTAGGCATTCAAACTTTTTTTTCTTGTCAAAAAGCGCAATAAAAAGTAAGATTATGTGCACCGTCCTAATCCTCTATTAAAGTAGTTTACTGTAAACGACTTAATTTTCGCGATGACCTAATATTCGCAAAAACCTAATTTTTGAGAATTTAGCGATTTGATCAAATTCGCGAAAAATTGGTCACGCGAATAAGTCACCCCATGAATACGAATACATCACGTATATCTCCCGTTCATGAAATTTTCTGCCCACGAAATATTCCCGAAACCGGCACTTCGCGAAATGTCGAGCCCGCGAAAATAAACTCGTTTATAATGAGTTAATTATGAGAGTTAAAGTGCAGCAACTATAGTTTGGTAAGTGTGGAAACAACAAACAACGAAAATAACGCCTCGTCAACAGGGTCGTCTCCCAGCAGCGGAAGTGGTGGCGCATACGCAAAGCGGGCATACGACGGCCACGTCGGGCCCCAAACACCTTCGAGACGGGTTCGCGGAGTGTCTCCATATGGCATGACGCCCATGCTTTCTACCCCTCTTGACAATTTGAAGTTCGAGCTCCATTAAATCCGGTAAATTGATCAGGACTTGGTGAGGCTCCCTGAAGATTCGATGCAACGAGGCTTGGCGACTAAAGCGACACGACGAGCCGACGGCGCGCGTGCGGCTTCGGTGAGGCCGAGGGCCGCACAAAGTGCATGACGCACGAGGGGTCATTTTACTTGCTTTTGTGCATTTAATTTGGCATATAACTCCTGAAATAATGTGAAATATTGAAAAATATATGTCTCGTTTGCTGCTGCGTGGTTGCAACCAATGACGATCCTCACGACGAGCCAATGTGGAGTCAACGCACATGTGTGAGCTCGCACCGTCACAAGTGGTCGCAACCCAGTCGTTCCTTAGCAAACGCAAATGTCTGAAGTAGCTTTTAAGAAAAAGAGAAACGAAAGGTGTAGCGGATAAAGTCTGCGTAATTGATGCATGCAATGGCACGTTCTTGGACGGAGCTGCTTGATGGATGTGATAACACGATGGATGTGACGGCACGATGGATGTAACGACATGCTTTGGATGAAGTTGCTCGATGGATGTGATGGTGCGGTGGATGTAATGGCACGATGGATCTAAAGGCACGCTGGATGTGGTTGCACGTTGGACGAACTGGTCCAAATTGGATCTACTGGCACTATGGATGTACTGGCACTATGGATGTACTGGCACGATGGATGTAATGGCACGAAATTGGACGTATTTGCTCGATGGATGTAATGGCACGATGGATGTGCTGGCCCCAAGCCTGGCGGCGCCCATGCGCAGCTGCCTCAGAGCGTCTATAGGACGCTTTCCGTTTCCTTCTGTTCTGAGTCACGTAGGTTGCCTATTTGGTATACGGGACTAAAGAAGATAATTAACATTTCAACCTGGAATATTCGAGAAACACTGCCTGAGGCAAAACAAGATTCTGTGACAATCATGCATTTTTTGTGAAAACATTTAAGCGGCGTGGAGAGATCAAAATGTTTGTACGCATTCCAGAAGCGCATTCCAGATGGCTGCAGCCTCGTGGTAACGGTGTATAGTATGCACATTAAACATTCAAAAAAGAAGGACAGAAGGGTAAGATGGATACGTTAACCTGAACGGTTCCTCTTGGTTTGATACTCAATTGAAGGAGCTCAAGGTGTAAAGTAAAACACCTTTTCTACTCGCTCCTCGTTCACATAAAAAACGGGCAGGGGCGGGAATTAAGCCTAAAAATTAACCTTGCATTTTGCAACCCGCGCTTGCCCTCCTGTTCATTCGAGCGACTGTGCTCCAATACAATAGGCCGCTCATTTCATTTTTCCTCTCCTTTCCCCGGGAGAAAACCAAAAAACGAGGCCTTTCCTATGCTTGAAAGCTGAGCGCCTGACCCTTTGACTCACGGTCCTTTCTCGTCCAACCTGACCCTGGGTCACACTGCCCGTTATGCAGTTCGCCAAAGTTAGGACTCGGAAACATTTTATAATCCTTAGTTGCAGGATTGCTGGCTGGCACCAGCAGAGCGGGTACGTCTCCCACACGGTATACCCCCGCGTGTGTTCCACTACAGCACCCTCGAATCCCCGAGCCTAATTGTTACATCTCGTACCGGACGCCTTCTTTTTATTTGTTTTAGGTACGTCGAGCATGACGAACAAGAAGGGGCATGGCTTTAACGACATAACACGGTCCCTTATGCGAGCGCCCCCCCCCCCCCCCCCCCCACACACACACACACGAAATAAAAAAGGAATAAAAAGTGCCGTTGGGGACATAACAAACGACGCTGAGTTAATTACCGCCGCTTGTTACTGGTTCGCGTCGAGCACAAATAACCGTCGCTCGCTCTCCCGTGCGGGAGTACGCGGTCCGCTCGGAGGACGACGTCCATTCTGGCCTCGCTGACAAACGACATTGGCGAGACAAAAGCCAGGAGGGCACACCGCGCTCGGGGACGCTACCGCCACCGCGCTATCTCGCTGCAGCCGCCCCTCCTCCTTCCCGCGGCTTCCCTCGGCAGTGCGCCGGGCACTGCCACGCTGCCGGACTTTGGATCACATATACTGTTCCGGTTCTTTCTGTTTTCTTTTCTTACGGCTCTTGCAACATGCCACTTTACCCGGACGCCGTCCGGTATTGAGGCATCTCTCGGATGTCCGCCTGCGCGGTGGTATTTCAGTTTGTGCTCTCGCCGATTCGGGACATTCGGATGGTCTCTTCCTCAGAGCGGCGTGTGTGTCGCAAAGGGCGCCCTCGAGGGTTTCAGGGAACGGTAGCCGAAAAAAGAAAGTGTGTGAGAGAGAGAAGGAGAGTGAGACTGAAAGTTGTCTCTGGGATGTAACCGGTGAGGTATCGGCCATCCGAGTGCGCATTAGGGGACGACAGAGGAGAAAAACTTGGAAAGCCCAAGAATTGCGTCGCGAGATGCATTTGAAACGCTGAGTGTTCCTCTTCTTTAGACCAGTTCAGCCAATAGGGAGTGATAGTACATCGTTCCGATCACTCTGATAAGGATATTCGATGCTCTCCCGACGCCGGTGCGCATGCATCATACCGCTATCGGGTATCGTTACAGGAGGTATCGGAACGATCTATTGAAATTCCCTAATAAAAAATGCAACCACCTCCCGTAAAAAAAAAAAATAAAGAAAGGAAAAGAAGGTTGGACGGGTTTTCGCTACTGAGGCGGCATGGCAAATGGGAATGAGCCGCGATGCTGTTCGCCTTACTCATTGGCTAAGCTGATTCTGCAGGAAGACCAATTATTATGGTGTATCAAAGTTATAAGGTAACTCCGGTCCATTTTCTCAGTTTTAGGCTTATGACTGTAGTGAATAAAGTGTCATTGAATTAGGAGGTTATCTTCTTTTCTTTCTCGGTGCCTCGTGTAGTTTTGTAGATATTTTTCCCTAAAGTTTTGTTTCGTGGGTCTACGGTAAAACCAAAATTACCGCCACGAGAATGATGGCAACCCTAATGATCGGCTGCATGGCCATCGTGTGATGCAAAGTTTGTACCGCGGTACCGCAAAACGTACGACTGGCCTAGTCACAGCAGCATTTTCGATAAGTCAGATAAGATGCTATACGGCTGATTTACTGCTTTTCTTCGTCGATGTCAAACATCATACATAAAGCCGGCTAAAAAGAAAATTTGCCAGGATGAACGCAGGCTCAGTGAAGGCTCAGAACGAGCCCCCACGTACTTTTTGAGAACTACAATCTTGATGCTGTGCAATACACGTTGCAGAAGCGCTGTCGAAGCTCATAGTAAGCTCGCGTTGAGCAGGCACTGACTCAACAATGGCCGCAAGTGAATGCCACCTTCGGCACCCCGACGCGCTTGAGCGAGCAGGGTGTCAAAACGTTTCGTGCGCGATTGCTGCGGAGTATTTACACACTACGGCCGCTAAAACATAACAAAACAAGCAAAATCGTCCGCTGAGACGGCCGGAAACACAGCGGAAAAACACGGTGAAAGAGGTGTCAGTACGAATCAGTAATCTCCTTGAGTACGAACAGGACGTCATTGCATAAGGCAGCTTGACAAACAGCCAACCCGCTGAATGCTCGCTGAGTAGCTGGTGGTAGCATTTTTAATATCGGTTTTAGAGCGGATCGCAGATTCCCATTAGTGTAATATTTTGGCAGTGCTCGTATTCGCAGCTTTCAGTGATGGTGGTACCACCGAGTGAGAATCGGGCTTCCTAGCTCCTGTATGATAAGCTTCACAGTGAAGATGCACGCTTACATCTTTCTGACGTGGAAGTACGAAGTAAGACCTTTATATCGCTCGGAGTTTACTAAACTAGAATTACTTACTCGTCGAAGACCCTACCTCGTTCTGCTGTTCTATGGCGATCATCCAGATCACAGCCATTCTGATAGGCACCAGGCGCCCCCTATACATCGTGAACGTTGCGAATTTAGTCCCCGTAAATCTATGTAAATAATTTATTCTGGCTCGCCTTTTCACCGGAGTTACCCTTTAAGGAACTCTCAGCGGTTTATTCAGTTGTTAACGCCTTCTCATGGGAAGCCTTGCAGTGTTTTAACTTTACATATCAAAGATAGGTACTATTCAATGAAACAGACTAATCTACTCGGTGGCCGAGTGGGCCAGCCCACACCAGCTTGGAGCACGCGGAGTGAAAGCCCCTACTACAGAACCCAAGGATCCTGGGTTCAATAGACTAATTCAAGAAATCCCGGCATGCAACATTGAGTGCGTTGCATTATAAGACCTCTTTGGCCATGAAGAGGATCATGGCATAATATTGATTTCGATTGCCTTGTTGACGAAGTAGTGCATATCACCACTGCATGAAAATAAAGACAGAGTTCGCTTGCATTGCACACATTCATCTTCGTGACAGCCTCTTTGAAACTGGGATCTCCAGCGATCGTAAGAGTTTGTCTAGACTTAGCGAGAAGAAGTAATCATTCACACTGGAAGGGATCCCGTTCGCAAGCGGTTGCGAACGCGGTTGTATAAAGATTCAGTACAATTGCACGCGAACTTGATGTCATCGAGTGCGCGTGGTTCTTTATACAACCGCGTTCGCAACCGCTTTGCGAACGCGGATCCGCTTCCAGTGTGAATGAGCGGTAAGGCTGCAGCGTCCCATACCTTTCTGGCGGCCTGGCTGCAAGAAAGCTTCGGATGAATGGCAATGGACATATGACATTCGCGAAAATGTTCTATGTCCATCGCTTTTAATCAATCATGATATAGTTGAAAAATGCACGTCCTTCAATGTCTTCTTTCGAAGGAGGCAGCAGACTCATATAAAATGCCGCTCGTCCCGGCGATGGCTAAAGAACTTTCTCTTTTTCTTTTCTTTTTTTAGAAGGCAAAATAGGAGTAGGACGCTTGCATGAAATTTATATAAAGCTTGAAAATAAAATATTAAAAAGAGCTGCAAAAACAAAAACGCGGCTTCATGAAGCATTTTTCTTTGTCCAAGACAAACAACCGTATTGAGTGACTTTCTTGCAACACGAGAACAACCTTGAGAACACCACCACCGTTTTGTTTGTTTTTTACAGCGTGAGTTTTTCATTAACCGTTTTAAGTTCAGCAGCTGTTGCAACTTTTGTTCTGTAAACTTTCCCGTCGTTGATGTGTTTGCACAACTCATGTATTAGCGCGAAAAGAGGCAGAGTGAATTCATAAAGAAGGGTCAAGTATCAGCTCGCTTCAACGCGACTGAAGGTCATGTGGTATACGTGACGGTTGGGTTCGTAAAATTTAAACGCTGCTGGCGCCGCCTATCGTGCGGCGTGCTTCCGCCACGCTGGTGTGCGCTAGTGAATCTCTTACAGCAAACACAATGGAAGTGCTGAGTCAAACGGAAACGTTTACGAATATACCACCTAGAAGACAAGGCCTGCGCATGACGTCATCGTTAGTGGATGCTCAACGTCGCCGTGTGCTAGCGTCACACTTGTTGCGAGACGCTGCAAGACGCGCAGGCAGCGATGCTGTCGAAATCTAGAGGAGGTGCTGCGTGGATCCACTAGTAATGACGTTCCTTGCCTTCTGGGTAGTATTGCTTTTAGATGCTTTTAAGGCTTCCAGCGTCTTTTGATTGAATTGCGACGCTTGTAACGACCGTCGGAAGTTCTTACGAAGTTTAATTCCACAGCTTTGTGCGCTATTACGGCCGCAGTTAGCGTCTGCATGTTTTCGAAAGTACGTTATTAAATCCTTTGTCGATTCGAAATGGCCAACGCTTGAACGAGTGATGAGGACACCCGCATTAAAAACAAAGCGTTTATTTTTTTCTGTCTTAATGTTGCGTTATGTTGGTGTATTTATTTTTCTTAAGACGTCTCCCGGCTTTCAGGCTATTTTTGCATAACTCAATCCGACCGTACTCATAAAAAACACGAATATACATTCACTTTTCTGCAAGAACGAACGCCAGTAAACAAAAACTAAATTGTTAGATGTTTCTTATAATGCGAAGAGTTTATTCTCAGACCTAACCGTTCAAACTGAAAGTAAGACACTTCCCTGGGAGTTGCAATCAAAGTAGACACGGATGACACGTCCCGGTGGCTATCTTCGTCGAAGACACGAGAACATTGTATACAGTGTACAAAGTCTACTTCGATACAAAGGTAGAAAATGGTGCACCAAGATACATGGTTGAGTACAATTACCATATAGAGAAATCAAGCGGCCAGCTGAAGCCGCAGTCACACTTACAATACGTCGTACAAAAAATACGGTCTGCATACATTGTCTGAGGCACTTACTATGACCGTCCCATTGGTCATACAAGCGCTGTCCGCATACATGTTCGAAGAATACATGGAGCTAACATGCTTGGAACACGCTTGAGGCGAATCCGCAGATTATCCTGTCATCGCGCCTGCAGCGAACGCCGTCTTTGGTATGATTATAGCCTCCTCTATACTGACAAAGCCTGGCAGATCGCCACGAGACGCGGCCGCCGAAATGGAAAAGGTAGAACGGCAGAAAACGGATGAGAGGAGAGCCACGTCACGGGCGCCCCGCTGCGGCGAAACGCCGAAACAGACTTCTACCGAGCGATGCAATGTCCGCTCGTGCTCCTCGCGTTCCTCGCGCTACCGCTTCTTGTCTGGTCGGGTTTGAAAACCAGGCTTCAGATCCTCGCCGCTGCAAAAGCTGTACGCTGACGTCCAGGTTCCCCGAGAAATGCTCTGTGCTACCAGATCCCCGCGCTCCAAATCTGCGACAGGGTACTCGATGGCTCCGTCGTCGCACTGCCTGACTTTGTGAGCATAGAGGAGGCTATGGTATGATGTATGGGCAGCGTGACAGCGGCTTAAAGGGCAACTCCACTCTATTTTTACGATTTTTGAGTTATGATCTGTTTAGTCGAAGTCGGCGACCCTGAATCACGAGATATAATTTGTTTTTCGCCATTGTGTATAGTTTTGTAGATATCGCGAATCCAAGTATCGTTCCGGCGGCACGGCGAAACCAAAACTACCGGCTGAAGCAGCTTGGCAACACTGATATTAGTGGCGCGTCGTCGGCATGACCTAGTTCTCGTCCCGCGCTTCTGACCCGACGCACCGACAATGTCGGCTCAGTCGCACGTGGAGTTTCAAAACAGAAAGTAAGTTGCACATTTTCTTTTTTTACCGCTTCACTTTGTTAATATGCACCCAATGTAGTAAGTTTTAGTGTGTATTTATAAATTTGCCGGCCGAAAACGCGGTCAGTGCCGGCGCAGCGTGACTGTATCTGTTTCTTGCTCGCGGACCGAGAGAAAAAGATATAATGGGAGATAGATGGACAGATGCATCCATAAGCGGTCTAAGTTGCTAAAGCTAAGGTGCCTTTATGTGCACGCTAGTTAGATCAGCCACGACCTGCTTCGTCCGGCCGATCGTGCTGGAGCAGCCGGCGGACGGTACGCGAACAGCGACGGCACCGTATCGTTCTTCAAGACGCATGTTTCGTGGAGAAACCTGTAACAGTCCGCAGCCGCAGATCCCGTGTGTACTTGTCTGACGTAAAGTGCTGAAAGCAAACCTTCGCGTTGGAGCTCGGAGTCGACGATCTTCCGAAGTCTGTCCGGCGAACGGCACCGACCCACACCTTGTTCCTCTTCCGGTCTCTTGGGAACTGGTGAAACCGCAGCTCCGGGTTGCGCACGGGATTGTTGGTGCAACCCACAGCACTACAAGTCGTGCTCGACATTGCCCATCGCGAGTCCGGAGAGTCTCTCCGGCTCCACGACACGCGCGTGAGCGAGCAGCACCGCTTCGCTCTCTTCCGCGCTGTCGCGGAAGCAATGCTGGAGTTAAATGAACTGCCTGGACGCTAAATAAAAATAGGAGAACACAGGATAACGTGGTAAGCACCTCTTGCCGTCAGCAGAATCGCAGAATGCCACGGGAAACGAAGCATCCGCGGCGTCCGTACGAGAGACATAGGACTAAAACTACGCCATTGCCCAGTGTTGCTTCACTAGCTCACCCGGTGCGAGCGTTGCTCACCCGCTTTCGGCTCGCTAACCGAGCCGGGACAACATTTTTAATATTGGTTTTAATCGGTAATCCGCCGTCGGTTTGACGTAATATTTTGGCTATGACCGTATTTTGACTCCCTAAAGTGATATCAGTCATTTCGATAGGGTCGACTTTTTGAGTGGAGTTGCCCTTCAAGGAATTCTCGAGAAGGTCAGCTTCTCCACTTGAGGTCACCGGCGAGGATGGAAGCCGATCCCTTCCCTCGTCGACGGGTGAAGTCGGGATGCAAGCAGCCCTCCTATAGGTCTCACTGCGTTCCTAGATGCAGGCCCTGGATGATCATCCTCTGGGGTGCTTGCGTACGTCGGGTGAGCCCCCTCCTCTCTGAACTTGCTCGCTGAGCCGTTAAACGGCGCGCGCCGTCAGCCGGCATCCGAGTGAGGTAACCAAATAAAAGTTAAAGTGCAAGACTCCCCCCCCCTTCCCCCTCTCCCGCCCCAAGACGTCATCGCTAGTGGATGTACACACAGCGCCGCCTAGGTAACGTTAGTATCGCCGCCAGGGCGTCTTGCAGCGTCTCACAACGAATGCGATGTAAATTAGCAGGCGGCGACGCCAAGATGGACGCGTCTGCCGCCTGGCTCTCGTCGAGCTTCGGCGTGTTTGCCGCTTGGGATCCACTAACGATGACGTCATGCGCAGGTCTTGTCCTTGAGTTTGTGTTGGCTGAGTCGGTACACAAGTCCCTCGCCACCCGGGTCCGCTTCTCGGCGAGGTGTCCGAAAGCATTGCTGAGACCACCGAGTAATAAAAAATAAAATAAAAAAATACTTATTTCGTTTCCCATACAAAAATGTCCTACAGTCGGCTATAGAAAAGTCTTTGTAAGGTCGGCTTTAACTATTTGGCCCAATTAGCTAAAGAATTTTCTATGGCTGTCTTTAGCATTCCTTATGGTCGTCTTTATAGGCCTCTTTAGCTTTGTCTATGGCCCTATCACTGTCCAGCCATAGCGCTCTTTAGCTTTTCCAATGGCTTGCTCTTTATAGCCAGCATGCTATAGCTGCCTATGGCTTTTCCTTTGGTGTCTTTAGCCATTTATATGGTCTGGTAAAGAAATCTCTATGGGCTCTCATATGGCTCTTTTTAGCCAGCACACTCTGAAAAAAATTATTTTCAAGTTCCCCCGACTTTTGAACGCAACATGATAGATACACATATATCACTGAACGCACAAAATACACAGAGCACAAGCAGAACACCCCCCACACAACATCAACAACGCAGCGACACCGGACCCCCAACCCCTCTACGTACGCTAAGTTCGCACTACACTCTATATATGGCAGTCTTATTTTTGAATCCGACTGGGCCGGTGACTGCCGCCATTCGTCGCACAAACACGGAGAGGCGGAGCAAATATTACTCGTACTTATTACATGATTTGAATTGTCTCTTTGAATATCCCCCATCCCTTCATTCAACATAAGTTTGATGAATTATTTTGACAATGCAGTACACTGGTGTTGAAGATTGCAATCAAGTTATTGCTTGATTGCAGTGTTCGGTGCCAGTATAATTTTTTGTACTTTTGGGGGTAATTAATTTTAATTGTTGAACAAGTATTTCAATGGATTTTTCAAACAAACAATATTACTGATTTTTACGACTCGTTGCAACAGCAGAGAACATATCTTGGGACGTGCTTTGTCACCGGTGTTACAAAAATAGTATTGCTTTAATTTTCTAACCTGGAGCGCTTTTCCTAAAAAGGTAAGTGCCGGTAGTGATTTTCTATTGGCGTTTATAAAATATTTATTGGTTCCTAGTCTTTCGACACGGGCCATAATTTTTTTATAGACGGGTAAAGACAATTTATTGGTTCCCAGTCTTTAGACTTGGGGCCATAGAATTTTATATAGGCGGGTAAAAATATTTATTGGTTCACAGACTTTGGACACGGGGCCATATAATTTTCTATAGGTGGGTAAAGAAATTTCATTGGTTCCCAGTCTTTAGACTCAAGGCCATAACATTTTCTACAGGTGGGTAAAGACAATTTATTGGTTCCCAGTCCTTAGACACAGGGTAAAATATTTTTCTATAGCTGGATGTAGCTGTATTTATGGATTTTCATGGCCGACTGTAGAGGGCCATAGGGGGTGATAGCCTGCCATATAATTTTCCATAGGCGACCATAGACCATTTTTGTATGGGTTTATTCTTCGTGGAAAACCTAATTTGTTACTCATCTTCCGAGCTCGAGTGCAATTGCTATTTATATACGTGTTCTAAACTGTACCCGTGTGCGTAAAAAAGTGTTGTATCTCCCTCCTCAGGGACATAACAAGCGGTGAAGAGGCCTAGAGTGCTCTACGCATGGTGCCAGTAGCTAAAGAACCATGCAAGCTTAGCGCGAAGCCACATCGCTTGTTTACCTTGTAATGCAATGCAATGCAATGCACACGCGCGCGCGCGCGCGTCTCTGTGTATGTGTGTTTGTGTATGTGTGGGTGCTCGAGCGCGCACGTGCGTGTGTATATGCATGCGTGTGTGTTACCTTAAATATGCGAAATACCTCCGTGTAAACCCAAGACGGAGGAATACTTAAAGCCGACAGAACAACGAAGTCTCAAGCGCAGCTTTAAAGTATATTCAACAAAAATCGCTTTATACACACGTCCATACCTCCTTGACAGATTCAGAACACCTGCTCGCCCAAATCACACTGTGTACCGTAACCTCCAACCGATACGTAGAGATCGCACAAGAAAGCCAAAACACAAAAGAAAGAGCACGAAGAAAAGACACAAAAGAATAAACCCAAACCGAAGAAATCTCTCAACATTTTGCAAGGTCAAACATTGCAATCGGCAAGTTACCATTAGCAGATATGCACAAACTTAGAAAACTTTTCGGTTCCTTAAAGCTATTAAAAAGGTTCACTGATGCAATTTCCAGAAATTATAATACGAATTATTTTCCTTAGCACACTCCTACTGCTCTCTTTCGATGCATGTAAGACATCAGTGCTCTCCCACCCTAGTTCACAGCTGTTACATTCGTCTACATGATTTTTTTTTCCGGAATTTGATGCATTACTTTTTACCGCTCTCTTATGGTCTGAGACAGGCACGTAGCCAGGATTTTGGTTTGTGGGAGGGGGGGGGGCGGCCATGACAAAATGCTGTATGAGGGGGAGGGGGAGAGGAGGTCCCAGCAAAATGGAAGATTTCGAGAAGGGGGGGGGGGCATAGGCCCCGCCCCTGGCTACGTGCCTGGTCTGAGGTGCGATACTTTAGGCGCTAAGGTATTTTTGTAAAATACATCAGCGCGCACCATCATCCGACATTTGAGGTACCCCAGGAGTTTACTTTTCGACTTCAAATAGGTTTTTCTAATTTAATCATTTATATCTCTATCCTTAGAAGATATGTTTTAGAAGAGATTACAAAACAATAAACATGAACGACATGTATGAAGGAACCCTGGGACATATCTTAGTATATATACAACAGTACACGTGCAATTGGTTTCCCGCAGGCTTTAGAGTTTATAAACTAAAATAAAATTGTGCGCTCTTTTACATAATAACCGAAATTCGCATTATGTGTATGAGATAAAAAGATGCTTAATATTTACAGTTTCTAATTTTGTGCGGGCTCTTTGCTCGGGTCTATGTCCCGCGGCGTCGTAGTCCGCACTCGCACTACGCACGCGCAACTCTCCTCCTTCCCTCTCTCCAACAGCTGCGCGTTAGTCTCTCCGCTCTCTCTCTCTACCAGCTGCGTGCACTGCGCGTGCGTTCGCTTGTACTCATACCGCGCGCGCAGGCGCAACTCTCCTCCTCTCGTCTCCTCTCCTTCTAGATGTGAAACAAAAATAAACGGCGAGCGGCGAGCGTTCCAAGTTTCTCTGCCGTGAGGCGCGACGAAGGCTCGCGTAGGGGGTTACGCTAGGGCAGTCGGTGGCGCCATCTCTCGACGTCAGCACGCAACTGACTCTTTCCTCGGAACCAACACGATGCTCCGCATCACCCCATGGTTCCCCTCGGGAAGATGGTGTAATTTTTTTAATTAAGTTGTATGCGCATTTAGTGGAGTTTTGTTTTGGTGTTGCTCTGTCTCGTCTCGTGTGATAATGATCATCTGCAGATTTTAGTATTTCACTATTGCCATTACGAAATTGTGTGAATATAGTAGATTTGTTTGGTGGATTATAGTAGAATATAATAGAACAGTTTGATGGCTAGGTATTCTCTCAGGTAGCAGTGCTTTTTGTACCTGACATTCACATTCCTTTCCGGCGACGTCGGTATGAATCCCAATAAGGAAAGGAAGAAGCAAGCAAAAAGTGCCCTCATGTTTTATTCCTTCACGTGCTCGGGAAATTTGCGCCCGGTCAAAATTCTTGGAAACAAGGTGACCCAGTTGTGTAGCGGCGCGGGACTTACAAAAACTCGGATCAATCGTGGTGGGTGGCGTCTTCAACCTCAACGGCTTCGGGTCGGACCCCCAAAAACAACAAAAAAATACATTTCTTTTTTTTACCTTGTGCTGCGGTACGCGCTATAATTGACCTTTGTCAAGAATAGGAGAATCGAGAAAAAAAATCGCCAGTCACGGGTCATCTTGCTCCGGTTGGAAAGTAATATAAAAACGTAAGAAAATGAAGGGATGGAGTAAGAAGAAAACTGGGGGAAGGCGGCAGCGATGCCGTGACCAAACTCAGCTCTAGCATAACAAGAACGGCAAAATGTTTCTCTTTTCTACGCAATCGCCTCTCCCTGTTTTTCTCTCACACAGTAACTGCCAGGGTAGAAAAAAAATGTAGCGTGTTTTTTTGTTTGCTTTTTTTCTCCCAGCGCTATCCGAAATTCGGCCATCTCCCCCAGACTTTGCCTTGCCAAAAAAAGAAACTCGTTTTCTTCTCCTGCATACGATCTCTAAGCACTTCCAAGATTCAAGAGTGCTGCAACCTCACGTTCGTTCGTTTTCCCACACATGCAGAAAATAAAAAAATATACAGGAAATAAAGAAGGCTTCAGATAAATCGGGCTCCTACGGCAACGGAATCGATGCTCCACGATTCGTTTCCCTGTAGACTGCAGGGGGAAAACTATCGCGCTCTGGAATTCGTGTCGTTGGTTATTTATTTTTGCATTTCGCCGGCCGGTCACTTGTATAGAAAATAGTGACGCCTATCACAGGCGTCTAGGTGCAAAAGCAGAATGTACCAACCTCTCGCAGGAGCTAGGGTCGAGTGTTCATTAGATATATTCTACAGTTTTCATGAAACACGTTGAATCGTGGGAGACATTTTAGTCATCAATTGCCATTTGATGACTTAAATGCACGCTGTGGATACGTATGTTACAAAATTAACTTTTCCTTCAAACATCGCCAAATATTTACGTCACGACACGTGTTTGAGTAGCTCTGAAATATGCTTCAATTTCCGAGTTTAAGTCTTAAAATAAAAAATAAAAAAGATTTTTTTCTTTATTTGTTTTTCGGGTTTCATTTATCCGCAGAGGGGGCAGAGATAATGGCATGATGCCTGACAGCGCCTCTGCCCCCTGCAGTTCATACAGCAGTTCATACATTTCAAACAAGTCGCAATGAGAATAAATAACAAGACAGTCATCGTCATAAAAACAAATAAAAACAATTATTTTAGAAATATCTGAAAACACATGAAATAGAATGACGCAGCTCAAACAACTACACAAGCGGCACAGCTTGAACAATGTGGGGCGATATGCTTTTCATAACCCAGAAGTAAAGTAAAATTCAAATAAAGATAAAAATAGACACCGGTTTTTACATATCTACTAAAATTTATAAACAAGGATTTATATAAGAAAGAAAGAAATAAAGCGGAAACAAGCTACATCAAAACCAAAAATCAGGCTACAGAGCCAAAAATGATGATACAAACGTTTGATATATGTTACGTTTCATTAAAAATAAATATAAATAGATATACATGCCTTAAATAGATGAAAATGCGATATCACTACAAACTAGGGCTCGTCTGCAGTCTTTTTTGAACTTTGGAAAAGGGGAACTGAAATTGACATCAATGCCGGGGGAATTTAATAATTTAGTACTCATGTACGATAAACTTTGCCTGCCATAATTTGTTCGTATGCTTGGGATTCTACGTTTCGGGTCTCGTAATGTGTAGGCACTAGAATGAGGTGTCTGTGTCAAATAGAGGTTGTTTTTGTAGATCCATTGAAATAATTTAAAGTGATATATCTGGTCTGCCTTCAATATATTATATTTAACAATAAGTGGTTGAGTGCTCAAATTTCTGACATTACCTCCGTAATTTTCGCAAATTCGAAGAATTTTTTTCTGAAGGATGATTAGTTTGTTGTAGTTAGATGCAGTGGTCGTACCCCAAACCAACATACCATAACTAATCTTAGAATAAAAGAGAGAATAATACAACGTCATTTTAAGCCAAGTGGGTATCAAATTTTGCATTTTATATATAATACCAATGACTCGAGACAGCTCTGCCTTCAGTCTATTTACATGGGTGGACCATGTGAGCTCTTCGCTAAACCAAACGCCCAAGAACTTTTGGTCTGCAACTTGTTCTATAACAGTGTTTTCAAATATAATGTTAATAGAGCTGTTGTCTCGCTTACTAACAGGTTTGAAGATTATGTATTTTGTCTTACTTGTGTTTAACTTCAATCTATTTACTCGTAACCAATTTGATAAATTAATGAGGTAGGCATTGCAGGTATTTTCTAGGCATTCTTTAGTCACACCAGTAAAAAAGACATTTCTGTCATCCGCATACATTACTAACTCGGGGGAGCCTGGTATTATTGTTATGCCATTCATGTAAACTAGAAATAATAAAGGACCTAGAATGGAGCCTTGAGGAACGCCGTGCTGTATTCTCAATTTACTAGATGCTGTATGGTTAATGGAGACGTACTGCTGACGCAATCTCTCCCAAGCCGAAAGTCAGTTTCAAGATGGAAACAACGTGCAATAAGTTTTTTTTTTTTTCATTTAGAAAGATTATTTTTTGACGTAAATATCCAATTCAAGCACTTAAACATTGTGCATATTTTTATATCAGTTTCTTTTTTTTTTTCGTTTCTTGAAGGACGCTTTTATTTCTCGAAAGAGAAGCATGTTTCAGAGCCACGAGCTTTCGGCGATGTGTAGTTTGTTTTCGGGTTTAGGAAAACGCGAATTTTCACTCCTCGCAACACCCTGTATTTTCTCCGCGTGCACTTCTGCACCTTTAAGTAAAGCCTGGCTACGTGCGAAATTCACTGTTTATACACGAGCGCGTTGACAGGTGGGAGTTATGACTCGACTACTGCGCCTGCCCAGGAACCCAAAGAGCGAAGCGTTTGCGCATGCCCACATTCGGGGCTCTCCCACCAAAAGCAATCACACAAGGGTCAGCATATATGTAAGACCCAGGTTTGTTTGCGTATCACCCCCAGAAATCATCGGGTTTATATCCTGTTTCGCGATACTCTCAGAGCAGCGATGGTTTTCATTGCTTTAATATGGGCGAGAAATGAGAAGGGTGATCGATATCACGATTTGTTTGATGTGCAGTCTTAGCGAGGGAAGGGTTAACTGACAACTTAACAAGCGCATGGCTTGGTTTATTGTGTTCCTGATTCGCGGCTGGTCCTCCGTCGGCTCATGCCGCCACCTGATTGGCTGAAGAGCGGTAATTAGATGCGCAGGGCGGTTCTTGGGCAGTATCGCGATATGTTTAGGGGTTAAAAGCGCTAAAAACGACGGACGAGTAGGAGAGACACACACCACAGAGCGCTACTTGCAACTGGTTTATTTTGAAAAACACACGTGCCGCGAAAACAACAAGACACACATCCGATTCAGTTCCAACCGCCGCTTATCACATTTCGTACTCTTACACCATGCATGATCGTAGAAACGATAACTCTGATTCAAACAGGGCTATCGATGGGGCACTTACACACGTACCTTCGTCACACTCGGAAATAAAAAACGCCTCCGTTATCTCTCTTGTCTTTCTATTTTTGTTTCGTGCCAAGATGACGGTGTTGTCTAAATAGGGTAAACACTCACACCTATTGCAATGCACCGCAAGATTGCCAGAGGGGGCTGACCTCAATGACAGGGCATGTTCCCTCAGTCTTTCGTTCACGCATCGCCCCGACTGCCCAACGTATACCCTCCCACAAGACAGAGGAATTCTGTACACACGCGATAATGTTCGCGATAATGTTG
Organism: Ixodes ricinus; assembly: GCA_037355805.1. NCBI lineage: Eukaryota > Metazoa > Arthropoda > Arachnida > Ixodida > Ixodidae > Ixodes > Ixodes ricinus. The sequence goes on along the minus strand of JAZHYW010013883.1, from coordinate 28,670 downwards.
CTCGTTACATTTTTTTTGTAACATTTAACTGCAACTCGATACATATTTTTTAAAGTAACTGTAACGATATCTTAGATACATTTTTGAAAAAGTAAGTAGAAAAATGAGTCTTTTTCCAAACCTCTGTAATACGAAATTAGAGCGCAGCTCTTGAGAAAGAGGGAGGGTATGCCCCTCCTTCTCCTCCGTACCCTCTCCTCTTCCCCTCCCCTCCTCATATCCTCCTCCTCCTCCTCCAGCTAAATTTAGCTGGGAAATTGACGCCACGTGACCTCAAACACTAATTCAAGTTCCCCGGTAAATTTAGCGGGAAAACTGACGTCACATGACTTCATGTCACGTCACCTAAGCACAAATCCAGTTCCTCCGCTAGATTCAGCGGGAAAATTGATGTAACGTGACTTGAAGAGCAATTCAATTCCCCGCTAAATTCAGGGGGAATTGAATTGGTGTTGAGGCCACGTGACATCAGCTTTACCGCTAAATATAGCGCGGTTACGCCGACGCCGACGGCAACGCCGCGAAACAAGGAAACGGGCACCTTAAGAGCTGCGCTCTAAAAGTATCTGCAAAGATACATATACCAAAAGTCAAATTTGGGAATTTTACGGGCCAAACCAACGACGGGCACCTGGCGCGCCCCAGCGGAGGACTGAGGATTCATTTCGACCACCTGGGCCGGTTTGCTCACCTTGCGGCCGCGGCTGCGGCTGCGGCCAAGAGGGATTTTTATGTCACGTGACCAGCTCCATGGGGACAAGGAAGTACCTAGCGTCCTTGCCCTAATGGCAGAGAAGTCCGTGCCGCTTCGAGTACAAAAGTCTAATTTCGCTCGCAGAAACTGACTGCAGAGGCTTTCAACTGAAGTCCAATTAACCGCCCCATCATACTTTAGGAGCGGCAGGTAAAGTTACGGCCAGGGAAGGTAAATATAAGCCAAAATAAAGAAAAACTCACGCAAAACGAAAGCTGTGGTTGTGTATTTATATATCTGTGCCAGCGCCGGTCCGAACAGCGTCTGCAGCAGTCGAGCGCGGTTTGAGCGCCGGGACTTGCCGTCGCGGCGTGAAAGTTCAGGGTTCAAATCTCGGCGGAAACTTTTTTTTTATTCTGCGAGTGTGTTTTGTTTTTTAAGTGTGATCGTTTTTTACTAATCATCCACTAGGACTACTGCGCCTTACACGATTTTTACTGTTTGCCCCACTTGTTCGGCTGACAAACCGGGAAAAAAAAAGGTTACGGTAAGCCAAGTTAACGCGCTTCTACAATCGTTTCATAATGTTCATTAAAAGGAAACCAAGATCAAGCCAAGTTGTTCATTAAAGGAAACCAAGATTACAGCATCGTTATGACTTTCACACAAACGGGGCCGAAACAAGCATCCTTTCCCAGCAACTACTATTTTATGTGTTTTTAAATATACAACGCTCTTGCTACGACTCTTTTCAATAACAGGAGGCGCCTATTTAGTACTAATACACACTGCAGTCGTGTCAATTAAAAAAAAAAGATTCTACGAAATAAACACACACGAAAAAAATAGCAGCCGTGGATGCATTGATTGAGCGAAATCCTACAGGCAAGGCAACAAGTCAAACGTCTGAGAAAGTCGTAAAACCGAAATAAAAGATATTATACTTTTACTTGCATGGAATGTGATAAAAGTTATATTTTTACTCTTTACATCTCGCTGTGGCAATCGTTTTGTAATATTAACACATTACGTGTTGAATTTTAGTATGGATAGCAGACGATCACAACCGAATGCAAAAATGAGTCAGGCGTCGACATCGCAAACCATCTCTCGAACGCAAACACCTAAAATGACTTTGGATCAACAAATGGAATTAATTAGAGCAATTGGAGAACGAAAACAACAAATTCTAGAGAAATTCAGCAGCACAGTTACCTGGCGAACGAAGAGACAGGCATGGGAAGATATTGTCAACGACATAAGCTTTCCGCGGAGTGCACGGCAGCCGCAGGAGGCATGGCGGAAGTTGGTAAAGAAAGCCAGAGACATGTATGCGCTCTTCCGAGGTCAAGAACAACGAACTGGTGAGTCAGAAGTACCCGCCCAATAATTTTATAAAGCTCATACGGCCTTGTGTACATTCTTAGTGAGAATGCAGTCAAATACAAGCAGAAAAAAAAGAGAGTTTCTGGCGCGATTTGAACCCGGGACTTTCACGCCGCGACGCCAAGTGCCGGCACTCTAACCTCTCGACCACAAGAGGAGGCGCGAGCCGCCGGCGCTGGCGAAGGTATATAAATATACTGCCACCGCTTTTATCTCGCGTGGTTTTTTCTTTATTTTGCCTCATATTTACCCTCCCTGGCCGTAACTTTACCTGCCGCTTCTCCAGTATAAAGGGGCGGTCAATTGGACTCCAGTTGAAAGTCCCTGCAGACAGTTTCTGCGAGCGAAATTAGGCTTTTGTGCTTGAAGCGATACGGATTTCTCCGCCATTAGGCCGGGACGCTAGGTACTTCGTTGTCCCCATGAAGATGGTCACGTGACATAAAAATCCCTCTTGGCCGCAGCCGCAGCCGCGGCCGCAAGGTGAGCAAACCGGCCCTGGGGATCTTTTGACGTGCATCCGAAAGCTCGGATACACGGCGCCTTCTCCGCCATAAGCCTCCATCATATTGCAAGCACCTCGGTCGGCATTCGAACCCGCCACCTGGGGATGCGTAGGCCGGCGCTTTGTCTCGGGATACATATACCTTTCGCGAAAAAATTACCCTATCTTGTGAACACACCAGCGGGTTCGACCATAAGTGGAGAAATGGCCCACCGATTAGACGCGACAAAATGAAACAAGAACTCGAAACTTTTTCGTCGGAGCAAAGTGCCGGGGCACTTGCTCCGATGGCAGACGTTTTAGAGCGCAGCTCTTAGGCGCCCGTTTCCGGCAGAGCGGCGTCGCCGTCGCCGTCGCGCCGTAGCCGTCGGCGTAACCGCGCGGTGTATCATGGGAAATATCCCATAATGCACCGCGCGGAAAGAGGGAGGAGGACGAGGGGGAGGAGGAAGGAGGAGGGGGAGGGGAGGAGGAGGAAGGGGGGGAGGAGGATGAGGGAGGGAGGGAGGAGGGAGGGGGGAGGAGGGAGGGAGGAAGGGGAGGAGGAGGAGGGGAGGAGGAGGGAGGAGCGAGAGGGAGGAGGAGGAGGAGGTGAGGAGGAAGGAGGAGTATTTGGTAGGATGAGGAGTTGAGGAGGAGGGAGGAGGAGTATACCCTCCCCTCAGTACCCTTCCCTCCTCCTCCTCAAGAGCTGCGCTCTAGCTCGGCGTAACAGGGAGTTGTAAACGGCTTTCATTTTTTTCTACTTCTGGTTTTCGTTTTTTTTTTTGCGCGGAAAAGCGCAATTTAGCATTTTTCTTTTACACTTTTTGTGCTTGGTTTTGTCGCCCGTCTTCACCTTTTCCGAGCTCATCAAGCATCCTCGCCTCTTCAGCCAAGCGACAGAGCCACCTCGAGGGAACATGCGACGCGTAGACGCCTAAACGTTCTCCGACGTTGTGCGCAGCGGAAGCAGATGAGCGAAGAACACGCCCGTTTCATTGTCCGGCGAGCAGGATTCCAATATCTGCGACCAATCAGTATCTGTGCGCGCTGCGCCTACGCCGCGTTTGCTGCGCTCTACGTCGGAGCATAACGGAGCCTTAAAGACCGACGTGCAACCTGGGTTTTCTGCAGGGAAGATAATCCTCTTAGCGCTCCCCTCTCCTAAGCTGCGAGGGGAGCCATGTTGGGGCTAGGTAAAAAGTGGAGAGGATATAGGAAAGGAGGATGGGGCAAAAGTGGAAAGCGCGAAGTGTACGTCGGCCTTGAAAGGGAAACTGAAGAGGTTTTCGAAGAAAACGAGTTAGAGGAGAATTCTAGAGTATTTTTATCCCGTGAATCTGAATATCACGTTCGTTTTCTCCGAAAATGTATCTAAACGCGAGAAAACACGAGAAATATCCGACCAGATGTTACGTCAAACGCAGATCTTTCGGCCGCCAAGCGCGTGTCGCTCGTATGGGTAGCGCGTGCAATTGCAATCTTGCCAGATATATTCCGCCGCACTGACACCAGTCGTGCCGTCTTTTTTTATTTTTTTCACCTTTTTGAAAATAGTAAGAGTGCGCGTCGTAGCTTTGATAAGCGCTGAAGATGCGCGAGAGCGGAGATTCTGAAATCTCATTTTATGACGTCACGCTCGGGAAGGAGTGGCTTTAGCGGTACTTTGGAAATTATTTTCTGTAGCCTCGGTGCACCAAACTGAAAAATAATCTCAATATTCGTGATCCTGGAGGTCATATGAAGACGATTTAAGTGTTTTTACTCACATACAGAACCGCTTCAGCTTCCTTTTAAAGAGATGCGGAACCGAAATTTGGAGCTCACAAAGCGAGACTCGAGCGATAGGCGGGTCGCTGCAAAACCACAAAGCATCACTCATACAGCGATATCTCTAACGGTTGGCTGTATTTTTGGAAAAGAAGTACGCGATGGAACACGGCCGACGAGGCCGACGAGAGAAGTCACGTCACTATTTTCATTCTCTCGCCTCTTCGCTTCGTACCCCCGAGCAGCTGAACCGAAGCGAGGAGGAGAGAAGCGAGGCCGCTTCCCCTCATTCTCAACTATTCCAGGAGGATCGTGACGTCAGAGTTCTCGCTCGATAGCACCCTCATTTTCCAAAAATACGGCCATCCGTTTGAGATGTCGATGTATGAGTGATGTTTGGAGTTCGTTCAACGCTTCTGCGGCCTTATTTTGCGAAATCCAAATTTCGGGTCAGCATTCCTTTGACGGTGAACTGGTCAACGCCGAACGAGAGCCTCTGTCGTCGGTACCACAGCAGTCGCGGCATCGGTACCACAGCCATCAGGGCACGATACCGTTCCACCAGTTGACTAGTTAGTTAAGGTTCACGAATATACGCCATTTTCAAAATGCCATGAAAGCAACACTGGCGGCCGCCATGTTTGTGACATCACTTCCTGACCGAAGCCTGAGATTCGATCCGAGTTTATTCCGAGCTCTGACGCAGTACTCGAGTCGAGTATAGACTTAGACCCGAGCGCGCCCCAAACGCCGACGCAGCACTCTGTACCCATGCGGGCTCAAAGTGCGTGCCCAAACTATGGCGGCTCGGATAATCGACGCAACAGCTACTTGAGGAAGCGCCGTTTTGAAAAGGGCCAACGTACTCTTTTCAATATTCAGTGCCATCTGATAACTCATAAGGCAGTTTCACTTTCGACAAACCAACGGCGGTCATAAAAATGTATATCAACAGGCATCGGTCAGATAATTATTGGTTATCCAATCACTTCTTAAATCTTTCTTCGTATGTCTTAGTTTCGACAGTGTGAACATAAAAACTGACCAGTACCAAAGCGGCGACCGATAAACCCCTCGATTAACTTTCTCCGTCATCAAAAAGTTTTAGAGCCATACTTGTGCCACCAAATTGATTGGACCACACTCCAAAATAAACGCGTACGCAGCCGTTCTATCTAATTCGTGCGTCGTGTTGTACCGACGACTGGAATATACATGCCTGATTGTTGTTGTCGTTTCCAAAGTAGTTCGTTTGGTACTATCTTCCACTTCTTCCTCCTTCTTCCTCAAGAAGGCCACCATCAATCTCCAGCTGCCGCACACTTATTACAGTGGCTTAAAGGGAGTAGTGTAGTTACCGCGTAGCATTCACCATGCATCGGGAATGGCCGCTCCTTGGAAGACGGTGTAGGTGGTGGTTCGATCCGCAGCTCCGTTAGGGTGCCTACATCGGCCGGCAGATAGAGGCACCCTAACACGCTTCATAACTAATATAAATACCTAAAATCAATTATTTGTTTCCAGTGAACTTTCAAGGACATGGTTTGTGCTCGTAGGTGAATAAAAATGTGAAACTAGCAGACGACAGTGTAGTCGACAGCTGCGAATAGGCCGGAGTTGGCCGGAGCCAAGCTGGCCAAGCGGCCAAGCCGGAGTCGTAGCCGGAACGACGGTGCTGCAAGCCCCAGCGCCACCCGCGGCCGTCTTCCAACGCTGTGCCGCTTCTCCGGTTTCGTTCATTACACTACCCCTTTTAGCCACTGTACACTTATATAAGGGTATTGATCAAAGTTGCCAGACAGAGTGTCCAAAAGAATCTATTGCGTTTCGAGTTCACCAAAAAGCAATATAAACGTGCGGATGCTTCCGACAGATAAAACGCGATTTTATTTTCGCGTATCCCGATTCGTCTTATATTTACTATTTTATTGGATCTCCGCCATTCTTCGCGAACCCTTCGAAAAAATGTTACAACAATACTTTCTTCCCGCGCATTCACCGAGACAGACAGCGGGAGAGAAAAAAAATCGTTTGATCCCAGCGCAACCGGCAGCACGCACCTCGTGTGGCGCGATGGCAGGGCAAGCACCCACGGAGAGGAGCTGAGCGGGATTCTGCGATCGCTCACCGGAAATCTCACATATGTGCCCTCCTACGAGTAAATCCCCGCGTGGCAACCCCTCACCCGTGCCTCGATTCCATTGAGCATGCACTGTGTGCAGCTAGGACCTGGAAAAATGTTTGCCCATATGGTCTCCCAGACTGAATGCACGACGCATTGTTTTTCTGATTTGTTTTTCTCCGATTCTGTGATCCTGGAAACGGCTCGATGAAACAAGGGTGTACTACCTCGAGCCGGAAGAGATGACGTTCGAGACGGGAAGTTTCAGATGTATACAAATGTTTAGCAAACCCATAACCCGATGCATTAAAAGGAACCTCGTGGGAGCCTCGGAGAGGCCATCTTTCGTTTCGCTGAAGCCGCGGTCGAACTGCCAACACATTGTGCAAAAGACAGTCTGCAGACAGTTTCTGATACGTGTTTCTTCCTTGTATGACAGTCCTGCTACATTGGACATAAAAAACAGTCTGCAGAGATGTTCGAAGTATATTCATGAAGCAACCATGCTTCCGAACATGCTTCAGGCGTTTCCGCAGACAATTCTGTCATCATGTCTCCAGTGAACATCGTGTCTTTCGTGTGATATATGAGCAGGGTGACTTCGGTGTAAAGGGATTCTACAACAAAATTTCGGCGCTAATTTTTTGGTCTATACGTGCTAAAAGGAGCAGTATCACATCGGACAAACCAATATCTTGTTTAAAAAAAGCCACGAAAAGGAATTTTAAAACGAATTAAACGATTACCAAAGAGCACCTGGTGGATGTCGCTAAAGCCTCGTTTGTAATGCCCGTCTAGGAACCTTGACAGGTAGTGACGATAACTGTCTCGCCTCCGGCCATCACGAGGGAAGAGGGGACGGAGGAACTCCCCACTCAACGGGACTCTCTTTTGTGTGTCCCAGACGTCGCTATTCTCGCTCTACACTAGAGGATTATAGAAGATTAACCAGTCACTCAAAATTCACACAAAAGCAGCTTTGCGGTTAGTTGGGGTGGCCCGATCGCTGGCGTGCTTCGATCGCTTCGGTGGCTGGAACGGCTAGGGCATCCTGACGACGTCAGCCTCGCCGCAGCTTTGCTCATCGCGAGACAGATTACGTCACGGTTGCGCCGGATGTGACGTGCTTTCCGCTGGCTGCTCTCCGAGCGCTTGCCAGAGTAGGCCGTTTATAACGAAAAATACAGCCATCAGGCCCATAATACAAACGTGCGATTGTCATTTACGGATATTGTGGATCATATTCAGCCTATTTGTGAACACGACGGGTATATTTCAAATTTCGTTGAAGTATCCCTTTATGAGAATGCGAAGCGGAAATTCGTCTACTCCTTGTGCAGGGATTGCACTGTCGTCAGAACACCGAGCTCTGATTGGCTTTCACGGAGGGATAGTGGGTAGACCATCAATACTAGCTGCCTTGAGGTCTACCCACTATCCTTCCAATCGGAGGCAATCAGAGATCAGCATTCTGACGTCACCACATCACCTGCTCAAGAAGCAGACGAACTTCCGCTCCACATTGGCTTTTCAGGACGCACCTGAAGGAACGCCAAACTCAATAACAAAATATGTTTTAGGTGCTTTGACTTTAGAAGTGCCCGCTCGCACTTCAACGACTACTATAGAAGATGAGCATTGGTGTCAGATCCTATCCACTCGAGCGCGTCTGTATTAATGCACGCTATAGCACTAATGATATCAACGCGTTGTATCTCCAATATCTCGCTATCGTATAGCAATGTTCGCTTTACACGGATGGAGGTCGACCTGTTAAGTGCCATCGAAAAGTTTTATTCGATTCTTTAAATTATATGCTCAAAACACTTGGAGCACGCTTAAGCTTCGCCTTTAGGACTGGAACTCGATAGAGAAACACATTAACATTTAAACTCCCGCTCGTTCCCAAGCCGTAGCCTAGTCGGTCGCGGCATCAAATCACGCCTAAAATTTTTCAATTTTTGTTTTAAGGCAAATGAATTACTCCATAAAGTAAAATCACTTGAGACATGGGGCGACCTTTAATTCGTATTACATATCTTGTTTTTTAATCACTTTACTTCCACAGATGACGTCACGTTTCACGTGAGCGTTGTGGGTTGATTGAAATTTCAGCGCCAGGGCATGTGGCTGTGACGTCATGACCCTATCGACCAATCCTTGATTTTAGCGCACGCCACTGACGCCGGCTTTCCTGCGACACGAGCTCCTTAAAGCTCTCGCGTTAAAAAGGAAGATAAAAGAAGACAAGGGGCATCAAGTTGGCGAGCGGTGATAAGGATGCTGTGATGTCATCGTGATAACGCGTCGATCTACTCTTTTCCTTTCGACTGTTATCACAAGTCATGTGACCTGTTCATTTGTACATATTCACGGCTGCTGGATAAACGGGGATTTTTCGTAACCCACAGTGGCGTGACTGACAGATACGAAACGAATCCGAGATCTATCGCGTCCCTCCCAAGCAGGGTGATCAAATAACGGAATTTATCAATCCAGCCGTGTATGAGTAAATTGTAGATGCTGCGCCACTTTGAAAAGCACCATAAATTACTTTCGGTACCAATCTGTCTTTTGCAGGAAGTAGAATACATAAGAAATATAAATATATAAAACATAGTCGATCCCAAATACCTCAACAAAATCAGTGACTCCGAGATGGAAAGCGCAAGGCGACTCTAAGAAGCTAGAAAAGTTCAAAGAAGAAGGAAAAACTTTGGCTTCCCCTTATTCTCAAGCTTTTTCGCGTATGCTTGAGTGTGTCTGTGCGTGTGTCTGTGCTTAAGTGTTTGTGTGCGTGTGTGTGTTTTGTGTTTGCGCGTGTGCGTGTGCGTGAGAAAGAAAAGTAGATTCGACTTTGTGCTTTCTGGCCAGACGAGGAAGCCGCCAAAGACCGGGAGCCCGGAAGATTGGGGTCACTCTCCACGGAACATTAACACTAATGGCGGCTAATCCAGTTATCCGTCTGCAACGCCTCCCCCACAGGGCCCTTGGCGTCTAGGGGATTCGCGGCCGTCTGCTCGGTGCGTTTCCCTTCACGCCGACAAAAGCTCTATCGAATCCGGCAACGGCAGTCTTAGTGCTGCCAGCTTCGATTAGACGGGCGGCCTCGCTTATTCCCTGATTTGTTCAATTGCCTTTCCGCCTCTAAAGAAAAGCGTGAGCGGAATAAGGCGAAAGCCTGTGTTTACTTTTTGCTTTATTCTTTAGGTGGTGCAGCGATTACAGCGAAGCTCTCTCTGCCAAGTCAGAGTTAATATGAGCATAAATCAGGTGACAATTTCTCTAAAAACTGTTTTCTCCTCACTTGTAGTCGTGACACACGCAGTAATTTCATCATATACTAGAATCAATACAGTTACAATGGTGCATTATGCAAGCGTCTCCCCTTAGAATATAAAGACCGATGGAACTTCTTGAATCTGAGCTTTCTACTTAAAAATATCAAACCAGTAAAGATGCACCAAATAAGCGTGCTTGTTCAGATGATTGAATCGCGCACAGCTCTTGATATAGTCGAGAAATTTCTTCCAATTTTATTTAATTTAAATAAAGTTTACACATATTTTCATTTGAAAAAAAAAACGTTTGAGTTATTTTATTTAGAGTTTCGATGGTACCAAAAAGAAGTCCAAAAAGTGTTTTCGTTACAGAAAACCAATTTGACTGCGATCTGTGTTTCTTTCGAGTACATGAATGTGGCATGGAATCGCAATATTTGTTCGGAAGTTATGTGAACCAAACATATCCCACATAAACTTCCTCTATACTGGAAAAGAAGCGAGAAGCTTTGATCACGCCGCCGAGCTCAGCGGTAGACCGGTGATACGCGACCTTCCCCTATAGTGTTCCGCCCCTTTGGCCGCCATGAAGGATCCAGCAGATTTGGCCGTGTCTGGTCGCTGGCTGCGCCAGCTACGCAGGGTTCGCTTTCCGTCGGGCAGATAGGGACTTGTTTAGATGCTCGTGCTAGTTTTGTTGAGTTGTTATCGTTTGCCGGGTTCGTTTACCTTTCGTAGCTTTTCGGCGATACCAGTGTACCTAGGTTCGACATTTACATCTACGTTTCAAAAGGTCGCCGACGTATATGCGTCTGATTGGGGGGGGGGGGGGGGGCAATTGCCTTCAGGAATCGTATGTCAATACGTCACTTCCGTGACCTTTTCAAAGGGTGACGGGAGTGACCGCGTGGGTTTCTTGGAACATTCGGCGTAGAACGTTCGGCGCATAGAACATTCGTACCTCGATCAGACGACAAAGTTCTCGAACTTACGAGAACACTAAATTGAAAGAATAAATAAAATACGCGTCGCTCCCAGGAATCGAACCCGGGCCTCCGCACGAGAGCCAAGCACGGTAAACACTCGGACACGCACGCGCTCGGTTGGCGACGCGCGTGGCAATATTTCAGATTAGTCTAGTATGAGGCTTTTAATAATTTATTTTTGTGTACTGTCTCTTTTTTGTTACAACTGGCTAGTGCGACCGTTTTCATAATTTATTTATATGTCTTGCCTGTTAAAATTGTGTAGTGTGATGCCTTTTAATAATTTTTCATCCATCGTTTCTGTTGTTGCAAAAATTGTATCTGAACATGTGTATATGTGCTTACATTCACTGCTGTCTGGGCTAGGGTAGTCTATGGTAATTTGAAAATAAATACATGCCACATATTTTAATCTCAAGGGTCGGTTACTTTATTTCTGCAATATTATTTTCCTACTCTGGTAATGAACAAAGCCTGAGTTGGATATTTTAACTCTAACTTAGTAAATATAAAGGAGGCAATACTTCCAAACTTTGATGTCAACACAGTTATTACAGATCTATGTCATACATCATATGAATTGTATGTCATGACTTGCTCTTATTTTTTAACATATATTGGCTCGTGCAGCTTAGGTCTATTTGTGGCAAATAGCTAAAGAATTTGTTCAGCCTAAAAAAAAAAAGGGGTGAAGCCAAGACGCAAACGAAGGACCCTAGTTTGTAACGGTATTTATGGTCAACAGAAGGGTTTACGGATCAGATTGCAACGACACAAACCGCCTCCACCCACCTCCACCCCCACCCCCCTCCCCCCAAAAAAAAAGAAAAAGAAAAGAAAAAGACTAAAAGAAAAGATAAAAATTCTTTCTGACGTATTCACAGCCCACAAACCCCTGAAAAGCCTACAAAAAAAAAAGCAAAGAAATATAATTTATTTACTGACTTACGACGACGGTAGGTTACAACTCTTGTGAGAACCACTTCATACTCCTTAATACTGCGAGCTCTATCCGAAGGTTGAAAAGGCTGCCGGCACGTTTAATTCGTTTTTTCTTAGTGCTTCACACTTGCTTGGCACTACGCACTATGAAAATATATCAGCATCTCGCACTTCCAAATACGCAACGCTAACGATTGTACTCTGTAAAAGCACGGAGATGAAACGGCCGTCGTCTGCTAGTTCTCCTTGTTAGTACTCCCTAGGCGTCGCGAGCGTCGCCAAGAAGAGAGAAAAGGAGAAAAGTAAAGACTCATGAGAGATGTCGCTACCTTTCCGCAGAAAGGTGCCTTAATCCTACACTACCAACTGCGAAACCACCATAAATCAATATACGCAAATTGTTAAATATGCAGCAAAAGATAAACCAGCCAATATCCAAACCCAGCAATAAATCCGAGGCTGATCACTCCTCAAACGAGACGATGATCACAAGAAACGCTGACTCTCACAAAGTCGCGGTCCCTGACCGGAAGGGTCGGGGAGGTACACTATACCGCATCAGGTCGGACTCAGGCCACACGCTATAGCACAGGCGGCGTAATCACCGATGCGAATCCTTTATCCTCTACGGGTCCTTTGAAAGCCGTCTTAACAATGCACACGATGTTGCAACGCCGCAAGCAGCTCCGAACAGCCCCGAAATTCTTTGGTACACAGCGCCTTCCAGCAATATCAACAAAGTCGCCAGTCAAAAAAAAAAAAAAACATTCACAGAATATACTGAGAACTAAGTTTTCCACCCAACCGCTATGGATGTGATGCGGAGTTATAGTCATAAACGTTACACGAGCTCCTCCATCAAGCGGTGTCTAACAGTCATTGCGATCATCGATGTAAAACTTCGGTAGGATGTTTATGTAGCTGACAGCGAATATTTGCTTCATTTTCATCACACGGACATATATGTGCCTGAACTATTGCAATGATGATCCGTTAAAGCGCCAAAATTGCGTGATCGGTGCTCAGGGTGCACAACGCCCAAAATGAATACACACGCGGATATTTATAGACTGCATGCAAGATCGCGTCATTTTAGATTGTAACTTTGTAACATCATCCATGCACTATATCAAAGAGATGTCCTCGAGTGATTTAGGGTGTGTTGGAACAGCTCTTCCACGCAGGCACGCCCAAAAATAGAAATTACGACTTGTTATTTCGAGACCTAGAAGCACCCTTGGAGAAAGACCGTAAACAACCGGACCGTTCGCAAGATACGCACAAGTCAGACGGCCGTGGTTTGGATAGATCAGAAATATATATTAAAAAAGGGGCCTCGCTTCCGCGTCGAAAAGCGAGTCCGCGGTGTTCAAAATAGTGAAATGAGTCATCCTCGCCCGTAAACAAACGTACCCCCTAACCTCCAGAGTGCATAACAAAACTGACCAACCCGGTCAAAAAAAAAAATAAAAACCACGCCAAAACAAGGGCGCAACTTTCCTTACTTTATTTTCGTTCGTTTAAAACAAAGAAACAATGTATAAAACGAAGGTCGCCGTGAAGAGCTAATAAAGCCTGAGAGAGGCAGTTCGATTCGAAACTGCAGCTTACAAACGTATAATATATATGTTTTTTCTTATCCTAAGAGTTGCTATGCTTCGGACACGGGGTTGACTCCCGAAAACCAAGAGCAGCAAAAGCAAGCGGAAACCCAGAGTTCCCAGCTTTTTTCTCCCAAAAATGTCGGGAAGGAAAAGGCCAATGAAGAGAACGGAAAAGAGCCAAGAGAAAGAATGGTCGAAGTGAAACGTGGCAACAAAGTGTCCTGTGTAAACACAGTCGTGCCAAACTCCTCCTCCCCCGCACGCTGCGCCGTAAACAAGAGATATAGGAGTCTGCAGGAAGCCGGGTTGCTCTGGAAGCAATAATAATGGAGTTGTGTTTCTTTTTCTGCGTAGGCTATGTGTCGGCAGGGAGGTGGAGAGGAACAATCAAAAACGCATCACTCGCCTGACCAGCGTTTTTCTTTTATGTCTTGTACCGAAGGCACTGTAAACTTTACGAAACCCAGAGCCACTAAACAAGGATATATGATTCAAAGTAAAGTAGCGTTCACAATTTTGATGAGTGGATACAGTGTTGCCAGTTGTCACAAATCCCTCGCGGACCTGCCTAACACGAAGCGCTTTGTCGTGTGTACTAGTTGTCACATCAAAAAAAAATAATAAAGTTTGCGTATTATTTATGCGCAGCACGAAGTATAGTTCTTACAATATTTGGTTGTCAGAGAACGAAACTATGCTTTTGGCGTCTGGAAAGTGTACGTTTTGATAAAAATAACGGCAAGCAAATCTAAAATTTTACCACGTATATCTTAATTCACCACACAAAGAAGTAACCCTTAGCAAAAAAGGGTATATACTTTGTCCACACACAAAATACATTTCGAATGTAAAAGTAGTTGTTGTTAGGCTAGTTGATGGTGAATATTTTGAACCATGGTTAAAAACTCTAAAAAGAACGCAAGCGCCCGTGTTTGTCTTCTCTCTTGTGTTCCTCTTTTTACGCTTTTAACCGTGGTCCAAAACAATATTTTGAGTACGTCAGAAATACATTTAAGATATACTGCTTATTACATTAAATGTATGCCAGAAATATGCATGCATATTTTTTGATGTACCTAGAAGTATGCCATTAAGAGGATTACTTATTTTGCATATATTTCAAACTATGACAAAAATATGGACACTTTTTCATTGTATTTCAAAATGAACCAGTTAAATGGAAAGATACTTTCCATCTATTTAAAAGTACGCGATAAACTTGTGTAGAACATCTTTAATATACTAGCATTCTTTTTCGGAATATATGTGAACTATCTATTTTACTGCATACAGGGATGTATTTACATTTTTATTTTTAGTGTATTTAGAACGTGTTAAAAGTGTACAAACGTCAAATATACAGGAGACGTACAATGAAAAAAGTATGATTATAATCTTCTTAAAATAGTGCTTCTATAACTAGTAAAATAGTAAAACTTGTGACCATCCAACCCAAGAGGCAGAGCTCTCCATCCTAAGAGAGTTCGGTCGATTGGCGAAGCTTGTCGCCCGCTAGAAGAAGCGGACTTTGCAATGCCACAATGTGGAAGTTTTTTGGTTGTTTCCCACTCCACTCTCCTTGCGCTAGTTCAAATTGGCGGTAAGAAGTTGTTTTATAAACACAAGTTCTTGTACTCGGACATTTGTTTAAGCTTGAAATTTGTTACTTTGTACAAGCACCAAACGCTTTCTAAGTTTCCAATTGGAACCATATGTTTATTTCCACTAATTAAAAGTTTAATTAACTAATTTTAATTAATTAGCCGACTTATCGCTTCCACATATGGTTCACGGTGTTTGTGTTTGTTTCTAATGTGTAGTTTTGGGGTATCTGTAGTGTTTCCAAATCCACACAAAAACAACATTTCCTAACAAAATAATAAAACATCGCGTGTTTAATTTTTTTCCGTTATTTTGCTGTAGCTAATTTGGAGCAGAGTGGAAAGCTGTAGTAAGCTTCGAAAACTTTGTCGAATGAATGGCTACCTGTAAAAAATTATTTCTTTCTAGACGGCCATAGTTTTTTAATTGAAAAGCTGTAGCCTTTCATTTGAAATGCTACAGAAAACGCATCTTGCAGGCGACAAAGTATGTTGAATTTTTTGTTAGAAAGTGGGCCAATATTCAAAAGAAACTCAACAGAAAAGCTAGAGAAAGTCGCATGAAAAACTATTGCCATTTATAACTTCTGACGACTTCTTTCAACAGACTTTCAACAGAAAAGCACCACAGTTTTTTTGTAATTAAGGGTCACATGCTTCATCTAAGGCGAACCTGGCTACTGCGCACGCGCAATGCCCACACGGGGCAAATGCGGGCATGTTTAAACAAAAGCGTGTTTGTGTATATCACACACGGTACGTCTCGCGCTCCACCACGCTTTACCATGCGCTCTAAATCTTTCCGAAAATTAACTGATTTACTCTTTTTTGACGACGCTCAGCAGGTTTCTGATAAGAATCATAGATTCTTTTTAATAATAAAGAAGATAATTATGTAAAACCGATTAAGCCTTCATAAATTGTTCCCTCAATAAATTGGCCCGAATACGACATTGATGGCTTTTGCGGGCGAGGTATAGTCTTGCGCAAGAAACTATTGGTCGATATTCAATCAACAGCCGGTATATGATGACAATAAATCTTATAACTACCGTTTATAGTTTTCGTCAAGCTGCGTAGTTATAAGCGTGGAGGTCATGCGAGCGCAGTTGTGTTACTTCTCTTTTGTATCGCTTCCTTTCGCACGAAAAGGTACAATATTTGTACGGCGCGACTCGCCGAAGTCACCCTCTTCGATGCGCAAGCACGTCCGACGAAAGAGGGTCCTTCGAGATATGAAAACAGTCCAACCGCCAGTTTAAAGCGGGAGCGGGGGAAGACACCCAACTCGCTAACCGCTGTTCAAATTGAAAGGCCGCAAAAAATGCGAGCACGTTTCAAAGTCCACGTGATAATGTTAAGAAATGCGCCCTCCAACTTCGCATAGTATTAAAACGTGATCCCATTTTGTTGGCTTCCCCACCAAAGAAGACATATATTCAGTCACGACAAAAAGTTTAACGACAATTCACACGTAAAAATTGTGTCTTCTCTGTTTTGTTAAAAAATGCACGTTTTTTTTTCTTTTTCTTTTTTACGGCCGATTCGCAGACAGCATTCCTAAGACACGAGTACTATTTGCTGTAGCTAGTACGCGTGTTGAATCAGGAAGCTGCTGGGAGTGCTCAGAGCTCATACTCGAGTCGCATGCTAGAGTCACTTGCAGAAAGACAAGGCGTGGCTTTTACCGGGCATCTCATTATCGTTCCGCGCAGCCAATCGGTTTGCGGAATTCGCACGTAAAAACGCCCAAGAACGAAGCAAGAAGCGTGAAAATAATAAGCCCTTCGTTCCTTAAACTGCCATGGACATGCACTCTAAGCAATCTGGAGCGTCTGCTCTCCCGCAAAGCCCTTGGGAGATCGCAGCAATCTACGGAGGGCCCGCGGCCAATGACGTCCCTGATAAAAAAGTCTAGACTAAGGAAAAACTGTCTGTGCTGTGGCACTGAGCATGACCATAGCCTCCTATATACTGACAAAGCCTGGCAGATCTCCACGAGAAGCGGCCGCCAAAATTGAAAAGGTGGAGCGGCAGAGCAGAGCAGGGGGGGGGGGAGACCACGTGACTGCCGCCCCGCTGCGGCGAGACGCCGAAACAGACTTCTCCCGAGCGAACAAGTGTGTTTCGGGTCCTCGCCGCTGCAAAAGCTGTGCGCTGACGTCCAGCTTCCCCGAGAAATGGCGCTTTGATGCTCTGTGCTACAAGATCCTCGCGCTCCAAATCTGCGACCGGGCACTCTATGGCTCCGTCGTCGAACTGCCAGGCTTTGTAAGTATAGAGGAGGCTCTGGCATGACATTTCACCGTGTTCAGTGCCACAGCGCATCCTGTCTTCGGGGTCTAAACATATTATGAGCCCCGTCGTTCGCCGACGGCCCTTCGTAGATTGCAGCGCTCTCCCAAGAGCTTGGCGGGCGAGCAGACGTTACAGACTGATTAGGGTGTGACGGCGAGCAAGTGTTCTAAAATGTGTCTTTGGTGCATCGAAACCCCAGAGAGATACGCCGACCAAGGGGCAACATAGGAAATTCGTAGAGTATGTGCGATGACGAGGGAGCCAAGCTTGTGGTAATCATTGGTTCAAGTCGGGGGAAACGAAAGCACGTGGGCGCATTTGGGGGTAAACAAACGCACGAGGTTCGCGAGTAACGGGCGAACCTTACACGCTGTAGAGTAAACGTGGTACTTGTTTGAAGGAGCCCGGCAAGAACAAAAAGTGAACCTGCTTTGAGTGGCGTGCCGAGCAGCGACAAACACGAGCATTCAGTGACAGAGAAGTAACGGGGTTCGCAGACAGCGTGAAACAGTGACAACAAGTTTATCCACTGGCAGCACTGGCTGAAAGTAACACTTTCTAATGATTTGGAGCGCGTAATGTTTGCTCAAATATGCAAAAAAAAAAACCAGACCTGCGGGACGTGGGCATTCTCAAACTCGAGTAAACATGTGGGCATTTCACGATATCGGTGAGAATAATTATCTGAAGCTGTGCCTGCCGTGGCGTGTACAAACTTCGTTCCGGGCAACATTCTCACTCTTGTAACTTCGGCTTCGTTCGAAATTATGGTGAAACAGATTATAAAAACAATCGTCGCTCTTGGTTACTGTACTTCCTTTGTAAGGCGCTCGTAATTTCGAATTGGCTTTACGAACTTATCATTTTTAATCATTCCGCTTCTATATTGTTACTTCGATTCCGCGTTTTCGTACGCGTGCCACTCACAACATTTCGGAAGTTGAAAAAAGGGACGTACCATTCCGAACTCGCGAAACATAATAAGGACTGTTTAATAAATGTTACAATAGTACATGAACTCTATTTTTTACAAATTGCTTAGCTTCCCGTCCACTGCACTCAAACGGGCAAAAATATAACTTGGAAATGTTCCGCTACAGCGACCCCATGTCGTCTATTCTTTTAAATATACACGGCTTGCACGACACGTCATCGCACCATGCTGGTGGTCATTCCTACTTGTTCCTGGCGAGAAAAATAACTTCGGTAGTACGGAATCGGCGATGCAGAAACTACAAGCTCAGCAGCAAGGCCCCCACAATTGCAGCTGATGCGACGTCAGTGCAGGCCATGTATACCCCACTGCCCTGACACCAAATTGCTCTCGCAAGAAACTTCCTATGCAACGCCGAAAAACGCTTAAACCGAAAGAGGCCCTTTAGGTCAAGCCTTAACGGCCGGATAGCTTCCGGGCGGGAAACCATTATCGAGAGGCGGAAGGAACATTCCTCGCGCATCTGGCGGGTGCCCATCTGGGATGTCCAGTCCTACCACGTGAAGCACTGACCCGATCCACCCGTCCAAAATGGCAAAAGTTGAATAGAGGGAACGACGTCCCATCGGTTTCCAATAAAGGAAACCGATAAGATGACCTTCCTTTTATGTTCTTCCTTTATGTTCCAGACCGCTGGACCCATCGGAACAAAAGAAAAAAATGATAATATAATTGAAGCGGAGGACAAAGAGGTCGTTTTTGTCGGGATGATACCGCAAACACAAGCGACCCTTCGGTCGCGTAGTTCATGGAATCAATATACAAGACCGCGCAGGAAGGGAAGCATCACTCGTCACAATTTCCTTCGGTGATGCAACTAAGCTATCACTGGCTTCCTAATGCAGAGAATGTTGCTCTCGAAACACCAAAGAGTATGGCGTGTTTTTGTCTTTTCATCAGTTCGGCCAATTAATTAGAGAGGCTTTCGGTATCCCTCTAGCCGCAGTCACACTACTTAAATATTTAAAAAAAAGATACGGTGTTTGCTTTAGGCATGATGACAGAATTACCTGCGGACACCCCTCAAGCATATTAGAACCATGTTTTCTTCATACAAGCTTCGAACATGTCTAAAGAGTGTTTTTGTATGAACAATTAGACAGGACCACCACACAAGCAAGAAACACACCTCAGAAAGTGTCTCTGCAGAATGTGTTTTGAGTCCGGATGAAGTAGCGTCATATACAGTGAAGGATGATCTGGCAGACAGAACGGAATCGCCGGCACTTTTCGCTAATCCATGTTTCTTCGGTCCAAAGGGGCGTGAATTGAGCACCGCATGGAACGGTTAGGGCCTGGAGAAACTGAAGAACGAGACTTGGGTATTCCGCCTCCCTGACGGCACCGAAACCCACCGGGTATTGCCAGAGCAGGCTCTTAAATAGTTTATGATCATATGACGTCCACCGTTGTCGCCAGGCCTGATAATCGACGAAAGTCGAGTTCGGACGAAGTAGCGTCAAATCCAATGAAGTATGATTTAGCAGACAGAACGGAATCACCGGGCGATTTTCGCTGATCCATGCTTCCTCGGTCCGAAAGGTTGTAAACTGGGCACCTAATGGAACGGTTAAAGCCAGCAGAAACTGAAAACAGAGAATAGGTGAGTATCCCGCCTCCATGACGGATGAAAGTCTTTACCAAATGAAATGTTTACCCTATTATCACTTGATGTTCTTGTAGATGCTATTAGTGCTCTTGGTTTAAATTTGCTTTCAATGATCATATGTAACCACCCCTGATATGGCTTAGTGATGCAAGCCTCAATATTCTTTAAATAAATTAAATAAATAAATTGCGGTATAGTCACGTATGTGACGTTATGGAACATGTGAATCTTAATCTGTAATAACTCCAACCTCGGACTTTTGTCGTTTGACAAGGACTGTTCTATTTTGTTTCTTCTGCGGATGACGCATCATTAGAATACGTACGGTATAGATTCAGTCTACGAGTTACGATATCGTGAATTCGAATCAATATTCCATAAATTTCTATAAAGAAATGAGAGTAATCTTAAAACACTAAATTTCAGGAGGTATACAGGAAAGCAGGCAAGAGAAGCATGAAAATCATCCTACTTTATCAAATATTCATATAACTGCTAACTCTATTATCTCTCTCTCTTCTTTCGTTCTATCCCTGAGAGCAAAGAAGAAAAAATAAGACACTTCATCGTATAGATTATTCATAAATTACCATATCGTTACTCCCTGAAAACACTATCCAGGTATAAAAGCATATGTGAATCCATTTGTCAAACTGGGTTCGATAACGCCAACTTGGACGTTCCACGAGAGAGGCTAGATTGAACGCTGACACCTGCCTTTCGCTTGTCTTTTCCGCTCCTATTACCTTTTCCTGCTTCGCTAGATGCTTTTTATTTGCGCCATTAACCCTCTACCCCAGGTTACGGAAGCCTCATTGAAGGCATGGACTTCAATTTACTAAAAGGATGAGTTCATCCGGAATCTGAAACTCGCTACCAGCCACTTCTGTGTACCAATTGGTGTATGTAGTGTTTTTGATGTAGAGTGCCGCAATCGGCAGGGAATACGGTTTCAAGATCTGTTACACAAAACCGGTCCACCTCTCTGACCGCGACGCCCCCTTCATATTACGTGAACGGGGTCTGTTCATCTCACTAATGAAATGGCAAGCAGGAGTTATGAGGAATAAAGCCTTACGCCCACACGACTAACTCAGACTATGCTAGCACTTAATGGCCTTTACTTTAATTCCCAGGAGCTTCCGCGGGCGAACTGTCTGTTCACTTAATGAATCTCTTTTGAAGCTATTTTGAAACCATATGGCGAACTATCTGGAAACTACCGGCGATCTATCTTGAAAGCGTCTTCAAACTATATGACAAACTGTGGCAGGTATTTGGCAAACTCTCTTGAAGCTATATTCGGCGAACTATCTGGAAACTGTCTTAAAACTCTCTGGTAAACTCTCTTGTAGCTATGCGAAACACTGTCTCAAAAATCTTACAAACTGTTTGGAACGTATATGGCGAAGTAGTATCTTGGGACTAGCTTGAAACTGGCTGGTTAACTACCTTCAAACGGTCTTGAAATATCTATCAAACTTTGTATAAACTATTTTAAAATTTATTTCGAAACTATCAAGAAATATTTATAAAATAAAACTGTTACGTAAACATTCTGAAATTAAAAAGAAAACTTTTTGAACACTATTGGGCAAAACATTTGAAACTTTTCTTGAAACTAACTGGAAACTATGTGGAAACAATAAGAAAATTGCGCTTACTGGAAAAGTTTTAGGGGAATTTACAACCAGTTTTAAGTTCCATATTTTATATTTCTTATATTTTGACATATTTCTTCGAACCAAGTTTATTATAATCTATATTCTGTTTCATACTTAGTGTACAACGCTGTCGAAACTGCTGGAGCGAGCATGGGGTACGCGAGCAAGCAAATGATCTCGCAGATGATTAGCACGCGTTCTCGCGCAAACGAAACCATAGATAAAGCCACGCGCGCGCTCTAGTAGCTTTGACAGTGTTCCACACTAAGTATGAAACGAAGTCTACATATTTTCCAAGGTACTGACACTCTTATAATCTTTATGTCGATAGACGTCTTGATTTCTAGAGTTTATAAAATCTTGTAAGGCATCTTGGTTTCATTTTGGTTCCTAAACGTTTTTACTTAAAAAGTGATTCCAAATTTTTTGTTTTGTTTAACATTGAAGTTTTTTCGGTGTAAGGTTTTGACAGTATGGTGGATGTGCTTGAGTCTGTTAATCAAACTCATTGCGCTTCTGTAGTACTACAACCTGTACAAAGTTTGGGAGCGGAAAAACGTGCACGGATATCAGAAACCTTATATTGGGAAAACAATAATAAAAAAAACTTCACTCAAAATAAAGAAATATACAAGCGGCATTCTTATTCATTTTCAAACTATATTTAGTTGTTTTCAGAACCGTATTTCACTCCTAGTTCCAACATGCTGAAGAAATAATTAATATAAAATTTCTATGATTGGGAACCACAGAATGACTATAAGTCTCTGGGTACCTTGTAGAGGCTTGTCAGATGATTATCACTATGTAGAATGCTTTATAGTGCCATAAAGATTCAACTCTTCATTATACTTCACCATTTTGTCAAGAAACGACTCGTCGGTGTCCATTTCAAGGTCCGAACTAGCAACCTACAATTCCATTCATTTTCTTTATTTTTTTCTTTAAGGGCCCTCGTGTGAGGGCATTACATAGGGATAACCTAACAATGACCTTCACGCGTTTGACGTTTGTTGTATCCGAATCTTTCAGGCTAGCCCTGGTACAGCTTGCCCACGTATCTCATCAATTTAAGAGACCATCGATGTAGATAACAAAAGGTTTTCCAGGTTGGTCGGTGTGTTCCAGCTTTTCATCTCCAACTCGAAATTCATAAAACTATTGTTCTACTGTCTGCTCAAATGGACCACCTTCTCTTCGAATCCTATTCACATTTCAAGCTGGTTGAAGAGCAACCCAGTTTGAATTTGTAAGCAAGATGCATGCAAAAACTGACCTTTTCTTATGGTAACAAGTAAGAATCCCGATAAATAATAATTATCTTACAAACTTCATTTTAAAAAAGTTTTAAATTACTGAGTGCTTATTTTTCAATATTACCGAAAAATATTAAATCAGTCTGAGATAATGTAATTTTATTGAAGGTAACTCTTGTTTTCGCTGGGATTCAATTCCATCAAAACTTTAGGAATGTTGTAATATTTTATATACCTGGAAGCTATCTGCGAATTATCTATAAACCTTGAAACCTGTCTGGACGCTGCCTATAAACCCTGGAGACTATTTTGAAACTATCTTAACCTCTCTAGCTAATCATCAGGGAAACTCTTTGAGAATTAGGGAACCGATACTCTTCATGTAAACTTGAGCAGTATAGTTATTGCAGATTCAAAGCCGAAATAGTTAATAAATTTCCAAAGTGGTGACCTTTTTGTTTTATTCTTATATCCGAAGCAGTGAATCGAGGCATTGGCAGTCACTTCCTCGATTTACATATTTAAGAACATCATAAAAAATAGAAAATTTTCGTAGACCATACGCAAAAACATTGCCTTGCTAGTGTAAGCACTTGCCGTCACTTTCATTACTGATTGAGCATGCGCTTGCAGAGCCCGAAATCCGCAGTGTGCGGTCTATGAAAATTCCCTGCTGAACCAAAGCCCGAACCGCCGTTCTCGCAAAAGCCCATTCAAAAAGCACTGACCAGTGAGGCTCATGTCGAAGGACTCGGCGTCGATCTTCCTCAAGTCCTGGACAGTCCTCCAGGTAAGCGTGAGCAGCTGGTTCTGCGACAGGTCCACGGTAAGCAGGTTCGGCGCCCCTAAGAACATGTTCGCCGGTAAGATCCGCAGCCGGTTGTGAGAGAAGTAGAACTTCTTGAGACGCGGCAACCCCTCGAAGGCCAGCGGGTCCACCTCCGAAACCTCGTTGTATTTGAGGTCCAGTTCCACGAGCGCCGGCATCCCGCTGAAGACCCGGGCGTTCAACCTCTGCAGCTTGTTCCGGAACATGTCCAGCCGCTCCAGATGGTCGAGGCCCTTGAATGTGCCCTCCGTCAGATCTACGATCATGTTGTCGCTCAGGTCCAGTTCTTTCAGCGCACCCAAGTCAGCGAAGGCGGTGTCTTCGATGCTCTTTATCTGGTTCCGCTCTAGGAATAGGTGCGTCAGTGCCGACAGACGCGAGAGGGCGTGAGCAGGGAGCTTGACGAGCTTGTTGTCGCCCATCTCCAGTTTTGTGAGGTGAGGCAAGTCGGCAATGGACTCCTTTTCCAAGTCGGTGATGTCATTTGAATCGAGAGATAGCGTCTTTAGTTTAGGCAGGTTGTATAAGGAGTGAGTCTTAAGCGAGCCAAGGTTGGCTTGAGTGAACTTGAGGCTCTCCAGGGCAGGCGCCGCGGAACGCAGTGCTTCCGTCGGAACGAAGTGGAGATGGTAGTCACTACGGAACGTACTGAAGGCAATCGAAACGATCGATGGCTGGTTTTGGAAGGCTTTAAAGACAACGTGGTCTTCTGTGAGATTTCTCACAACAAAGCAGGTGATTTCGACGTCGTCCTTGCCGATGTGTTT
Source organism: Ixodes ricinus (assembly GCA_037355805.1). NCBI lineage: Eukaryota > Metazoa > Arthropoda > Arachnida > Ixodida > Ixodidae > Ixodes > Ixodes ricinus. The sequence continues at coordinate 4,380 of JAZHYW010013883.1, read as the reverse complement.
ATTCTCGCACTTGCAATACATCGGCTGGTCCCTGAGATCGCAGAGTTCGGGGACTAAATCTAAGTCATCGCCAAGCGCTGGTTGTAGCGTTGAACACAAGAGAAGAAAAAGCAGACTGAAGTATCTGAAAACAAAAAAAGATGGAACTGATTAGGATTTTGGTAGCACTTAAAACAATAGTGCACACTAGACAAAATTATATACATAAATAATGTCTTCGTGAATGCCAGGAAAAAAATATAATCATGAATTGACTAGTATCCCATCATAGAACACTTCTTCGAACCATTCAGCTTTTTGATGACGGTTCCCACGTAATATATCAAAAATCGTAGGTGCCCTCAGCAATTCTTGTGTTTAGCAACCAATTTTGAATCGTATGTCAGAGCGTTTCTGTGCCATCCTTGTCAAATTAAATGCGGTGAACTCAAGAAAGCACCTTCTGAAATTCTCGAAGTGGCTGCCGACGTTTCTTGAGATCTGGCGGGCTGCTTTTAAAGTTCTTACCAGGTTCTACTGCACTAAGTTTGTTTAATATTTTTTTTCAAGGCGTTTGGTGATTTAATCACAGAAAACTGCGGGGGTTGTACGGTGTGTGAAGAAGCTGAAAAAAAATTCATTTCTCGTCTAGGATGCGCGGTACAGTTCATAATGACTCATTCTCTCGCCATGTTCCTAGTTTCACAATCCCTACTCCACTATAAGGTTTAGACTTCTTTCAGCCTTGTCATCCACCGGGATATATTTCCGTATCGATCAAAGTGTTTGGCTATCCGAGTGCTCCGTTGTAAAGTGAAAGCACGGGCTTAGAATGTATGTGCTTTATTGATAACCCCTAAAGTCACCCACATCTGAAAAAACTCAGGGCGTTGCTTATTACGTGGTGATTCTCTCTCTGGCATTCTTACCGAGTAACGCAGCACTCTTGCCTGTGGAGCGATAACAAGATGATCGGGACTGTCACGCCCGGCGTTTTTTAGGCTGCCAAAAACGTTACTAGGACACTCAGTTGGGAAACGCACCCTTGAAATCCGGACCGCTCGCGTCCAGCAAAACCGAACTAGATACGATTACAGCTCCGTCCTTTAGCGGCAAGACAAAACATGAAAGTTGTTTTGTATAGCTACTGCAAAATGGCGCTGCGAGATAGCCACACCGGCCCTTGCGCTACCCGACTGAACTGGTACGTGTATTTGTGCAATTCCCGGAGTGGCCGCTGCGGGAAAAAAGGCGGCGTTGCGATCGCGTCTAGTTCGGTTCTCGAGTACGGATCGGAGCCACTTTTTCAAAGCAGGCTCCTATGGCGGTTTCCCAACTGAGTTGTTCTAGAAACCTTGGCTGTAACTGACTATTGTTGTGGTTTGAACGTTCAGATGAAGGTGATCGCCATCTTGGTGGTCTAGTTCCTAAGTATATTTACAAAACGCCAACAAAGGAACGGATGTCAAGCATAGGAGAAGATAAAATTGCTATTCCCTGGAAATAATAGAACCTGAACTATGACTGCAAACCCTTTTTATACACTTGTTCATTTGTGTATTTTTTTTCTCTTCTATGTGTTGTAAAGAGTGAACTGCTCTGAGTGAGACAATATTTAGCTAAAAAATTTATTCATTTGGTTTACAGATATTGCAGATATATTAGAGGAATTGCACGTGTAGCGAGTGAGCAAGAAACAAATAGTATCACACACGCAGACAAAATAAAAATAAGATTAAAGAAAAAGGGCAGGCAGTGTATACGACACGGCCACAAGTTTAGGTGTGACAACGTCTACGTACCGAGTCAACTGAAATGCAAGGCATGTATCTAACGTAACAGATGTATTTGTAAGTAACGGAATTAATACAAATATCAAATGGAACACATTTATTTGTTACTTACAGAAACAATCGAACGAAACAAATATTTAAATATGAGGTAGACTTATACAACTCAACAATATATAAGAAACCGAACGAAACAAATATCAAGCCAGAAAACAAGCGTATTCAACCGCACGGCACACAGGAAATCGCAAACAAGTGCAGATCGAAACGCGAGTCACCGCATCGCCCCGTCCGCACTGGACATGCGATGCGTGTCACATGATGGCGGCGTGGGTGATGTCATTCCAGCGCCAGACGTACTATAATCATCTTGCTTGGTGCATATCTCTTGAAGGAAGGGAGATATCTTTATGATTTTTTCACTATCACGTTTTGCTTGACGTGGTATATCAACGTTCGACATTTCAACTATTTGTATATAATAGGAACGAAAACAAAGGCCTCGACGATAAATTGTAGGCTTAAGTTTCAACTTCCACGCGGAATCAGTGACACAGTATTGTAACAAGTTACATGTTAGCACATATATTGTTCACTGTGCAGCGTATGTCTATTCAACTTTGACATGATACCAAAAACAAATCAATCGAACGACACGTCTGTTAGCAACAGTGAGTCAGACTGTACTGATCGCGCACTCTGACGACTCATCGAAAACGCCATTTCATTTCGCGCCTGCGCTAGATTAAACGGCGATTTGTTTAGATTAAGATTTTAGCACGGCACAGAAATAAGACTGGCGAGAGAAATTCACGAGGCTATTTTTATTGCCAGCTATGGAGCGGACATGTGTGTCAGCGCCCCGTCGGAAGCCCTGGCGGTTGACGAGGTGGAGTTTATTCAGAATTCCTGCAAGTTTCTGTACGCGTGTGTCGCCATGATTGGGGGGGGGGGGGGGAGTTATAAGGATGTTTATTTTTGTTTCTATTTTTTCCAATATCATGTTTACTTGCTGTATCGTGCGGAAGTAAAATTTTCAGTTGTTAGTCAGCGCTGTGTGTCTGTATTTCAACTTGTCTTCCGTCTTTTCCGCTGTTTTTTTTTACTTCAATAATGCTGAACCAACTAGCCCAACCTTGTAAAAAAATAAAACAGCAATATAAACAGCAATTGATGGCAGACAGAACTTAGTGATAATGAACGAGCGCTCAGGGCAATAAGTTCCAAATCTCTTGGTTTGAAAAAAAAATATATAAAAAAGAAACAAATAAACTGAGTTAAATATATCCATACGTGGATGAAACGCTGAAATGTTAGCTCACATTGACTCCTCGCTGGTGATGCATCGAAAAAGTTGAAAATCGTTTTTAATGAGAAGAAATATGATAAAATAAATAATCAATGCACATTTTAGGCGTTCGATGCCACGACGTGCAGAAATGATGGCCTTAGCTTAATGTTAAACGTTTGGCTAAAAATCTCTTTGACTCCGGCAATAAATAAACCGTAACGCTTTCTTTGAGATTCCAGTTTATTTACACCTCATTGTCTGAATTCCAAAATGACTGAACCGTATTTGAGGGTTCGACGGACCCGAGTTTTGTATGTTAGAAGCATAATAGCTCGCGAAGTTACATATAATGTTTGCTGCAGGTATCGAATACTTTTCAGTGCTGTGTATCTTCTCAAAATATGCTTAGACCAAAAACATGCCACGTGCAGAAAGAAGACCGAGCTACAACAGTTTAGGGAATCGGCGAACAAGAAAGGAGATGAGTGCCTTAGAAATTATATTAATACGGTATTGGGGTAATTATGTTTACTTGACAGGTGTTAAGGTTCATTCACACAGTTTCGTCTGACTGCGTTTGACAGCGTCGTTAAGAATTGCTTGCGTCGAGCTGTTGCTATGGCGACCCTTATGACGAGCCAATGGGGAGGCGCTCTGCTGCCCGAGGCAACACAGCACAACGCCGTCGACGCAGCCGCGTGAACAAGCCGTGTAAACACTTGAAAATGTGTCATCTGTCAGGTGTTACAAAAATGATTAAGAGTATTACGATTCCGTCATAAGATGATCGTGTCATAGAGTAGGCAGTCGTCGACGTGTTTTTATGCACAATAAAAATATAAGCTCTTAGAGAACTGAAACGAGAGGAACACCTGACGACGAATCCGCAATAAAAACATTTGGGACAGTTATAACGCATGTACTGTGAGCAATGAGAAAGAAAACCAGATATTCAGTTAGCCAGAGAAGGATTGCCTAGTACGGTGCTACGCTTATGCAAAAGTGTAGGCTGAGAAACTGTCTTAAGTGCCTTAGATAGATCTAAAAAAAACGGGGTCGGCCTGGTCAAGCCAAGAGATGTTGGCTTTTTGCCCGTGTCCCTGTCGCCTGTATGTATGTATGGACAAAATAAACGGAATTCGAATTTAAATAATTATTGCACTGATTCGATTATATTTGTGAAAATACACCTGTATCACGAGCAAATTCGATTAATGAAGTTCGATTAGTCTCACACCGCAATGTATTCTGGACCGGCTAGAAGAGCTTACGGAACGTCTAAAAAATACGGTGTCACATTTTAAAACAATGTTTAACGAC